>MU183031.1:182717-213498 GCA_016904865.1 Pissodes strobi | reverse complement strand
AATATTTATTTTTTACCATTGCGCAACGACCAACGTAAACGATTTAACATTTGGGCTGTCGTTAGCAGTTCAAAGATGACGAGGCGGTTCTTCAAAATCTGGCAACACTGCCTCCTGTCAGTTGACGTACTTTAGATCGACGTTCGACCGGTTTTTTTATTACTCTTCGATTTCGATTGATTTCATTATAATATCAGTACTTTAGTGTGTTTAAATTTATGTGAACAATGCCGTCCGGATGCTGTGCACCAGGCTGTCGTGAAAACTACCCGAAAGGACCTAACGTTCATGTTTTTAGCTTTCCAAAAATTGATGTGTTACAAATGAAATGGCTTCAAGCTATCCCGCGAGACAATTTAGTGCCCAATAAAAACACTAAAGTGTGGGAGTTACATTTTTCTGCAGGTAATATAATTTGGATCAATTCGCGACAGGATCCAAAGTCAGGTAAAATCATTACAGTACATTTAAAATACCCTCGATTGAAGGAAAATGTCATACCAACTATTTTTCCAAACTGCCCCAATTACTTTTCAAAAAATGTGTTTGTTCGTAAAAGTAAAGACGAAAAAATAAGGAACTTGAGAAATTACAATTGTTGCAAGCAATACAGCAAAGTAAAGAGGAGTTTAATATCCATAGAGAAGCTACATGTTTTCAAAATTTTGAGGAGTTTTTTAAACTATTTTCAAAGTTTATTGTTAAGAAAGGATGGTTTCCAGTAAGAGCTATAGATGAAATAACTTTATTTAAGCTTGAATATACTCCTGGTCCTATAATAATTTGGGCGATTGTAATAAATAATAATTTAAAATTAGAAACATTTTTATATGGCCAGTCTATTTCTGTTTCAATAATAAATTTAAAATCCCCATTTATAACCGGCGGCAGTTTGGATGAATTAGAATGTTTAATCGATGCAATTGATAATATTGTTACGTTTTTCCCGTGGGTTCTTAACAGAATTACAACTTTGCTATTTTCAACTAATACTCTCTTTATTCACTACCACTGTATACAATTTAACACTCTAAACTACTCTTATAACTTTACAACTAATATCTATTCAACACTCTATGATTAACTGAACTGAACTAACATTCGCCTTAGGTCTGCTTATATATAATCTTAAATCTATCACGAATATTCGGGAAGTATTCTGAGGCCATTCTATATGATCTCGACGAGGCCATCCAGATAATTCCAGTCCAGCGATCCTGAAACTTCGCGGCCGGCTGGGCGATGATTCATACGGACAGAGGAGCGAGGGGCAGGGCGCGGCGGCTAGTTCTATAGGGTAGCACAAAAACGTTCGGATGGTTGTTAGTCGTGACATTGCCTCCCTCTTAAACCTGATCGTCCCGATCAGATACGGCATGTCCGTGGTATGCTTTCAGTCTGTCGAGGTGAACAACTTTCAGTTTGCTTCTGGGACTACGCTGAATTCTATACACAACGTCATTAATTCTTTTGATGACTGTATAGGGTCCCTCCCATACTGGCGTTAACTTGGGAGATCTTCCTTTTTTCCTTTGCGGATTATATAACCAGACTTTATCGTTCATCTGAAATCCCATAGAATTAGCTTTGAGATCATATCGTGTCTTCATTCGGTCACTAGCTTTCTTCGTGTTTTCTCTGGCTAATTCATGGATGTATAGTAACTTTTCCTTAAGGGAGTCCGCGTAGTCTTGAATTTCCATATCCTGGTTATCTGGCGTTCCGAATAATAGGTCGCAGGGTAAGCGGAGTTCTCTTCCAAATAAAACCATGGCTGGTGTTAGTCCTGTCGTGTCATGGACTGCTGATCTATAGGCCATTAAGAATAGTGGTATGGGTTGGTCCCAATCCTTCTGATGTTCATCTACGACCTTTGACAAATGTTCTTCAATGGTCTTGTTAAACCGTCTGATTGTGGATGTAAGGCGGTAGTCCGTGTTTTATGGATGTTGAGTAAATCACAGACTTTCTGGAAAACCTTGGATTCGAAGTTGCGTCCTTGATCTGAGTGCACCTCTAACGGACCACCAAATCTGCTGAATAGGTTATTCACAAGGACATCTGCTATGGTAACAGTTTCTTGATTGGGGATTGCAAAGACTTCAGGCCATTTACTGAAGTAGTGAATTTCCACTAAAATGTACTTGTTACCATTATTTGTTTCTGGAAAAGGGCCAGCTACGTCAATGGCGATACGTTCAAATGGTAGGCCCACATTATACTGTTTCATTTTGCCCCTAGATCTTGTTTTGGGTCCTTGGCTTGCGGCACAGGTTGAGCACTGCCGACACCACGATTTCACATCCTGGCAGTAGTTGACCCAGTAAAATCTGTCGCGAATCTTGTCAATCGTTTTGTTCACTCCGAGATGAGCACCGGACTTTCCATTATGAACTTCTTCCAGAACTTCCGATATCTTCCTCCTTGGTACCACTAACTGTGTCTTCACTACTTTTCCCTCGGCGCTTTCCCAGGCTCGTTTAAGAAGCCCATTTTCCACCACCAGGGAGTCCCACTGAGCCCACAGAGTTTTAAAAGCAAGTCCTTTAGTTGATATCTCGCTCCAGCTTGGTGGTTGATGTTCTTCTTTAGCTGTTAGTAATAGTGCTATTTCACTATCTTCAAGCTGATCCTTTTTGAGTTGCTCTGTGGTCCACTGCTGATCAACCTCAAATTTCGTTTGCCTAATCGGAGTAATTCCTTCTCGTTGATCTACTCTTTGGCAATGCTTACAATTATCCGCGCATGGTCTTCTGGATAAAGCATCTGCATTATTATTCAATCTCCCTGCTCTGTGCTTAACCTTAAAATTATATTGTTGTAACTTTTCAAGCCACCTGGCTACCCGTGCTTCAGGTTGTTTTATATCCAAGAGCCATTTAAGTGCTGCATGATCAGTCCTTATCAGAAATTCTTCCCCTTATAGATATTGATGGAAATGCTCAACCGACCATACTATTGCCAAAAGCTCTTTTCGGGTTACACAGTAGTTACGTTCAGGTTTAGAAAGCGTTCGACTGTAGTATAACTCGTTCTTCCGCTGCTTGTACTTGCGATAAAACTGCTCCGATGCCGGTGTTACTTGCATCTGTGTCCAATACAAATTTACCCTTTTGTTCCGGATATCCCAATATTGGACTAGAACATAGAGCCGCTTTTTCCTGAACGCAGAATCGCAGTTATGATCCCAGTTATAATTTGCTCGTTCTTCAGTGAGCTTATGTAAAGGTGCAGCTATATTTGCAAATCCTTCGACATATCTTCTATAATAAATACATAATCCAAGGAAGCTCCGCAGTTCGTGTTTGTCGCGAGGACGAGGCCAGTCTTTGGTTGCTGTTATCTTTCGTTGATCAGTTTGGATTCCCTCTGATGACACGACGTGCCCGAGAGATTCAACTTTTTGTTGGAAGAGAAAACATTTCTTTGGATTCAGTAAGAGCTGAGCATTCTTGATCCTAGTAAAAACTTCATGCAGGTTTTGTAGGTGCTCTTCGAAAGTTATTTCCATTACCATTATATCATCAAGATAGACCAGGCATGTCTTCCAAGTGAGGCCTCGTAGAACAACTTCCATAAGACGCTCAAAAGTAGCGGGGGCATTACATAGTCCGAATGGCATAACTTTAAACTGATATAAACCACTTCCGGTAGAGAAGGCAGTCTTTTCCTTATCCTGTTCGTCAATGCCTACTTGCCAGTATCCGCTCTTTAGATCGAGTGTTGAGAACCAATGAGAATCTGCTAGTGTCGTCAACGTGTCGTCAATTCTGTGAAGTGGATAGCTGTCCTTCTTGGTGACTAAGACAACAGGAGATGACCATGGACTTGATGACTCTTCAATAATTCCATCTTCAAGCATTTTATCCACTAATGTGGTAACCTCTTGCTGCTTCGTCACTGGTAACCTCCGAGGATGCTGCCGTATGGGGTGAGCACTCCCGGGGTCGATGTTATGTTTTATGATGTTCGTTCTTCCAGTATTGCCACTTTTCCTTTCAAAGGCTGTGCTCTGCTCTTTGATAAATTGTGTAGCTCTCTTCAGTTCTTCGGAAGACAGATGTTGCCACGACTTCTGGAAATGTTCTAGGGGTTCCTTAGGTGATGTTGAGGGTGTTACTTCTGACTGCGTTTCGCAACTGGTTACCCACTGCACCGGCTCGCAAGTGGCTATTACATCTCCTTTATTGATTTTGATGGAATTGGATGAAATATTTGCTATCCTTATCGGTATTTCGCCGTCGGTTTTGACTAGTGCTTTGCCTACGAGGTGTTTGCAAGGCAAATCGTGGTGTTGGATAAGTCCGATGCAGCCTCCAAAATCCTTCTCCAATTTCCCAGAAATTATCTGCTCTGTATTTCCGCTTTTTCTGATGGTACATGCCGCCACTACTTGAGTCGGTGTGCCATAGTCTGTTTTGTTAAGGATGAACTCTTCGGTGCCAAACTTCAGAAGATTGAGCTTGCTGTCAAAAGAGAATCCATGTTGGCCAATGAGATCCATTCCCAAAATAAATTCGTCTTCAATGTCGGCTACTAACACTGTGTGGTGTAATTTAATTCTTCCAAGTTGAAGTTCAATATCCATTTCTCCAAGTACTTCAGCTGTCTCACCGGTAACCGTACGTAAGACTACATTCTTTGATATAGGTAGGACTTCTACTCTATTTACTCTGTTGGACCTTATCAAAGATACCGCCGCACCAGTGTCAACAGTAATATTATGGCTCTTCCGTTGATCTTTCCTGTAATAGTTAGACTGTCGGCGGCTTTTCCTAGGCTTCTTATGGAGATGATCCTGGGGGCTTTATCTTCTTTAGCCAACACCCGCCCCCAAACACAAGTTTTCCTGATTTGACTTGGAGGCCCTAGCGTCTCTGGATGGAGATCTAGACCGTAGTTGTACTCGGCAGTCTCTTTTGAAATGCCCAGTCCTGCCACATCTATAGCACTGACTTGATGTATTTCGGTTACGTGGCCTATCTTCAATTGGCTCCCGGAATCTCCCTGTGGCCTGAAGAACTTCCGTCAATTTCTTCAAAATTTCGCCCATCTCAGTTAATTCACAGCTGTTTATCGGCTTTTCTTCCTGGATGGATACGGCCCTGATTTTTCGCTTGGAGATATTACAGGCCGCCTCGATTTCTAGGGCTCGACCCAAAGCTTCGCTGCTATTATCAAATTTGGCTAGGCGTAGCATTTTCTGAGTTTCTGGATCTCTAATACCATCCACGAAATATTGGGCAGCAAGTTCCTCTTGAAATTCCTCTGTCGCTCCCGGGTAGGCCAATTGAATGAGACGTCTAATATCTGCCTCAAATTCTTGCAGCTTTTCACCAGGCTTCTGATGTCGGGACTTAACTTGTGCCTGATAGAGCTGTCTTCTATGTTGGTCGCCAAATCGTCTCTCCAGGACAGCTACAAGTATGTCATATTTCCCCTGTTGGCTGATGGGAATTGTCTGCAGTAGTTCCAGGGCAGACCCACGAAGCGCTACCACTAGTGATGTAGCCATTTCTTCGTTATTCCAACCGTTGGCAACTGCCGCGGCTTCAAATTGTCTTTTGTACATTGTCCAGGATGTTTGACCATCATAAGCTGGAGGTTTGATATGTTGTCCTGTGGCGAATACCCTCTCGGTGGATCCTTGATTTTTTAATTTGGTAAATTCTGCTTGTAGATTCTTCATATCTTTCTGTACGTCTCCTACTTCTTTTTGAATAGTGTTTACGTGTTTTTCAAATTTCTCATTTTGTCCGTCCAATATTTTCTGTAATTTTCCTTGCTCGCCTACAATTACATCCAGCATCCATTTCTGAAGCTGGTCCTGTTCTGCTTGCCTTTTCTCTTCCTGGTCTTGTAAAATTTTCTGAAGCCGGTCTTGTTCTGCTTGTCTTTTACGTTCCTCTTCTTCCCGGTTCACTTGCCTTCTACGTTCATCCTCTTCCCGGTTTACTTGCCTACTACGTTCATCCTCTTCCCGATCCGCTCGCCTCTCAGCATTTAAATTATCCATGAAATCGGCCAACATTTTATTTATTTGCTCCATTTCTGCCGTTTGTTGCCTTGTATTGACCATAGAATGTTATAAAATTTTACCAGAATCCACCAATTAAACGGTCTCGTTGACGTACTTGTACTTCTTCTTTCCTCGAAAAATACTTCTCAAGTCCGGTCCCTTCACAATCCGACTTCTGACACCAAATGTTACGTTTTTCCCGTGGGTTCTTAACAGAATTACAACTTTGCTATTTTCAACTAATACTCTCTTTATTCACTACCACTGTATACAATTTAACACTCTAAACTACTCTTATAACTTTACAACTAATATCTATTCAATACTCTATAATTAACTGAACTGAACTGACATTCGCCTTAGGTCTGCTTATATATAATCTTAAATCTATCACGAATATTCGGGAAGTATTCCGAGGCCACTCTATATGATCTCGACGAGGCCATCGAGATAATTCCAGTCCAGCGACCCTGAAACTTCGCGGCCGGCCGGGCGATGATTCATACGGACAGAGAAGCGAGGGGCAGGGCGCGGCGGCTAGTTCTATAGGGTAGCACAAAAACGTTCGGATGGTTGTTAGTCGTGACAATATGATATCAATTCCTCTTAATAATGACCTCCCCATTACTAGTGAAACTTCCAATAACGAGAGCGAGATGAATTCACATCAACCTGATTCTGACCAAGACGAGAAAACAAAAAAAAATTCTAACGGATATTCTTGTAAACCTAAAAGGCTCCGATGAATTTACACAAAATCTAAAATTTATTTCAGAACAGCTAACTTTGTTGAGTACCTCAAAAGATAGATATCGGTAGTCACCGAGCACTATTATTTTATGTTCAATTTTGTTTACTATAAGCCCTCATTCCTATAAATATTTGCGTAATCATGCTCCTATTATTTTACCTCATCCTAACACAGTAAAATCTATTTGTAACAGATTTTTGATAGATCCTCATATTGATGAAAGGCATTTTTTTTAATCTATGCTCGTAACATTTTTCAATATTTGATTGATAAAGATAAAAATGTTATATTACTTTTTGATGCAATTCATATTGACCCCTATTTGGATTATAAGGCAGGAAACACTGTAGGAACATCAGTAAATAACATCAATACTTTAGCATAATCTGCAGTTGCATTTATGATCACAAGTCCTTGCTCAAGCCTATAAGTAATTCATATATGACCTGTAGCTAAACTTAACTCAGAAATCTTATATACTTTTATCAAGACCATAATAGAAAATTTGGAAGAAATTGATTACATAGTATTTTGTACCGGGTGGTCAGTTAAGAAGGGCACTCAGCCATAACTCGAAAAATAATTATCGTAAAGACTTGCGGTAAAAAATTTTGTAACTAAAATGGCCAAGAGAAAACGCTGGAAATTATTTGTAAGTTTCTAAAATGGCCGCCAGGTGGCGTACGCGCTATCTGGAATTTGAAAAGTTGTTTTTTTCCAAATTTTCACCAATTAAGAATACTTGAAATACAGCTAGTTTTAAGGCTGAGACAAATTTGATTTTTTTTTATTAATAACTTTTTGCTCTATCTATTCAAATAAAGTGGTAGGCGATGTTCAAATGTTTTCCAAACAAATGTCTATAACTTCAAAACAGCTCAACGGATGTCAACAAACTTAGTGTCGTTGAGAAGAGCTTTTCATAAGCTATCAGTTGCTCTATGAACAAGCTGATTGCGATTGCTTACGTTGCCGCTAGAGGGCGATTTCTGACATAACCACAAATAAGACAGATTTTCTCAAAAATTTTAAGTGCAACGATTTTACTTTTTTTACTGCTAAAGATGGCCAAATGAGAGCTTCACACGTCAGTGAAAACCGCATCTCGATATATCTTTCCTAATCTAAATTATAAATAAAAGTAATTTAAAATACGAAAAAAAAATTAATATTTCTGGAAATGTTTCGGTATATATGTCGTTTTTAATTCCTAATTATAGTTGTTTTACCACAATATATATTATTTTACTGCTAAAATGCCAACCTGATAAGAAAAATAGTGTTTAAGGTTATTTTGTTATTATTTATCGTGGTCGTCAAAAAAATTAAACTCCGTATATTTAAAGGTTTCTAACATATATTGTTGCTTTCCCTCACACTTTATCCAGACTTGGGACTGGTCCAAATTCTATTTTCTAAAGCCACAATTTGGAGTGTGTTTAAAAACCAACAGGCTACAACAAGAACGAGGAACAATAACACTAATAAAACACTAAAAGCTACTTCTTTTTAACGCAAGAAGTATATAGTCTTGAAAAAGACCGATTTATTATAAAATATTTTATTAACGATAATTAGTGAGGGCCTAAATGTTCGAAATGACGGCCATCTTGTTCAATGCAGGACTGTTGTTGTGTCGTCAGCACGCTTGCTTCGATTTCAGCCACTGAGATGCTACGAACGGCATTTGTGATCCGTAGAATAATATCTTCCCTTGTTGTGGGTCGGGTTACATAGACCAGATCTTTTAGTCGCCCCCATAAATAAAAGTCTAAACAAGTTAGGTCCGGAGACCTTGGTGGCCATGAAATTAAACTTCCTCGTCCTATCCATTTTTCCAGAAAAGTCCTATTTAAGAAATCGCGAACTCTCGCTGTGTAATGAGCTGGGCACCCATCATGCTGACAGTGCTGACACCACATATTACGACGAGTTTCGAGAGGGACATTTTCCATAAGGACTGGAAGTTCATTCTCTAGGAAATTTAGGTAGGTGTCTCCATTAAGTCGTTCATTGAAAATCCAAGGGCCAACAATTTTACCGCCTATAATCCCGCATCAAACGTTTACAGACCAACGACCTTGGTTTTGAATCCGCTGCATCCAGTTGGGATTTGTGTGTGACCAATAGTGCATATTGTGTCTGTTTACGCTCCCATCGCTACGAAATGTGGCCTCATCTGTCCATAAAATTCGTAAAAGAATCTCAGGATCCTCTTTAATCATATTCCATAGCCAGTGGCAATAATCTAATCTACAGTCGCAATCGTCGTTCGTTAATTCCTGGTGTAACGTAATGTGATATGGATGTAACCTGCAAGAAAAACATAATTTTTTTACAACCGTTATTTGTAAAAAAGTGTCATTTTATGCTCCTGTTTTATAAAATATTATTAAACTAGCCAGATCTTATCGATATAATGTCGAACTTATCTAAAAAGCAATGAATGACGCTTCTGCAATCTCACCGGTAATTACTTACTTGTTTTCCCTCAGAATACTTAGAACAGTAGTTCGAGTTATTCCCAACTCCCTTGCAATTGCCCTGGTCCTTATATCAGTGGCGGCCCCTGCCGTGGGGCACAGGAGCACGTGCCCCCCAAAAATTCCATAAAAAATCATAAAATATTAGACACCTATTCCTATTATGCCAATAATAATATTAATTATTATTTGTACATTTTTCAGCATATTTAGCATTACCATTACCTAATTTTCTACTAAAGTACTAGAGCAATTTACTAACATTCGCCCAGGTTCACGCGTCCTGATTTTACGTCACAGATCGCTATAAAGCACGTTGTATTCTATTTTGTTTACGAGGTTGCTATGGCAACGGCTGGTTTCACCGCCACCTGGAATGGCCGATTCGTGCACATTCTTATTGCGTCCCCGTGACGGCTTTCCTTTGATCTGTGATTTTTACCACTTGTAGCGTTTGCGACACTTGCAGCGGGCATTGGCCTACCTTTCTACCTCTGCGCCCTACCACTTTATAGACCCACGAGCCGCCACTGCCTTATATGAGGATCAAATTGCAACTATGCCAAGACATTTACAATATTTTCTTCAGTTCGTGCTCTTCTCCTTCTTCTATATATAGGACGATGAATGCTTCCTGTTGTTCGAAAGGGATTAATGATTTTAAGAAAAACCTTGACAGTTGGATGACGCCTTTCAGGATACTCCACCGCATAGACTCTAGCGGCAACCGTTGCATTATCATTGCATTGAAAATAAGTACGAAACATATCAAACATTCTGCAGGTGGAAATGGCATACTTCTTTACGAATAAAAACACCAAAATATGTCATACACTATAAACAACTGCAATCTTAATATGATTGACAACTAGGCAACAACATTATAATGATTGCTGCTTTGTTTTCCAAAGCATACTTGATTTTTCAAAAAAGTTATAATTTTGTGTGGACGGAAAAGCAAATCAAACGTAATGAATGGATGTTAATTACTATTCAAATCTCTAATATAATTTTAGTATTTTAACAGTAAAATAATATATATTCTGGTAAAACAACTATAATTAGGAATTAAAAACGACATATATACAGAAACATTCCCTGAAATATTAATTTTTTTTCGTATTTTAAATTACTTTTATTTATAATTTAGAATAGGAAAGAGATATTGAGATGCGGTTTTCACTGACGTGTTAAGCTCTCATTTGGCTATCTTTAGCTGTAAAAAAAGTGATATCGTTGCATTTAAAATTTTTGAGAAAATCTGTCTTATTTGTGGTTATGTCAGAAAACGCGCTCTAGCGGCAACGTAAGCAATCGCAATCAGCTTGTTCATAGAGCATCTGATAGCTTAAGAAAAGCTCTTTTCAACAACACCCAGTTTGTTGAAATCCGTTGAGCCGTTTTGAAGTTATAGACATTTGTTGGGAAAGACATTTGAACATCGCCTACCACTTTATTTGAATAGATAGAGCAAAAAGTTATTAACAAAAAAGAATCAAATTTGTCTCAGCCTTAAAACTAGCTACATTTCAAATATTCTTATATGGTGAAAATTTGGAAAAAACAACTTTTTAAATTCCAGATAGCGCGTACGCCACCTGGCGGCGATTTTAGAAACTTACAAATAATTTCCAGCGTTTTCTCTTGGCCACTTTAGTTACAAAATTTTTTACCGCAAATCTCTACAATAATTACTTTTCGAGATATGGCCGAGTGCCCTTCTTAACTGACCACCCGGTACAGTTAGTGACAATAATGCAATAAATAGCAAGGCAATGAGTAATTTTTCACCACCCAATGAACTCAGTATAGTTTTTCCCCATCCTATTGCCCGAGAAAGTCCATTATTTTACCTTTTTGACACTGTTCATCTACTAAAATGTATTTTTAACCACTGGTTAAAATCCAAACCTGAGCAGGCATTTTTCTATCCCGATTTTGAGACAGGCCAAAAAAAATGTGTGTCGTTTTCAGTGGTCAAAAAACTTCATGAACTAGAACGAGGCAAAATATTAAAACACGAGTATTCCCTTAGTTTAAAGGCTCTTTTTCCATCATCTATAGAAAGCAATATGTTAAATTAGCTCTCAAAATATTTAATCCTTTTATGATAGAGGCTTTGAATAATTTGTCACATTCACAAGACACAGCAGAGTTTATTAATATTATATGGACCTGGTGGAGAATAGTTAATGTTAAAACCCCTCTTAAGGGTAAACATTTACAAGAACCCTTCACCAGAGAAATACTATTAGCCTCCAACGATGATCCGAAATTTAATTTTCTGCTAAAAAAGCAAAATTGGCTAGATTCTTGGCATTCACCTAATTTTCCAAATAGACTTACTCGAAAATCCTACCCTGCATTAAGCCATACTATTCATGGGCTACTGGAGGTGACTGAATATTGTTTAAGTGAGCTTAATATGACGATGTCTTACGAGGATAATGCTTTACTACAGCAAAATCAATCTGCAAACAACGTAAACAATGCACAAAAACCAGGTATTTCAGAAAATAGAAATAAATCTCAGCAGCCAAATTCCCAGCGAGAAGAAAAAATTTCAACAAATTCGCTAAAAAACGATAAGTTAAATACGGTCCACAGTACCAAAATTAGTTCCTCATAGGTTTCGGCGGCCGTACATGGCGCGAGTATTGCTTCAAAGTGTAGTGACTATATTAATTTGGTTAATTCCGAAAATTCGACTAATTCGGCAAACGACGATAAAGAACCGTGGATTGAGGTGCTCAAAAAACATCGATCGGTTCGACCCAAAGCCAAAATGGTTATTGGGAAAAGTGTAAGTGAAAATTTAAAAGCAGTGCCGAAATTTTGTGACGTGCATGTTTATCGCTTACATCCCAATACCACGGTTGAGAGTGTTAGAAAGTTTTTGTTGGATAGATTCCCAGAGGTGACTTGTGAGAGTTTGTCTTCGAAGTACCCTGACCAATATTCGTCATTCAAGGTAAGCGTACATCAAAATAATTTTTCCAAAATTATGAATGCCGAAATATGGCCAAGGGGCGTTTGTGTCAATAAATTTTTTTCCCCACGTCAACGGATTATTCAGAAAATATGAAGTTCAATCCAGACTTTTTAGTTATAAACGTACGGGGACTTTCCTTGGATACAATTAATAATATAGAAACTGAATATTTACTTAGATATAAGTTAGATTTTATTTGTTTGCAAGAAACTTGGTCAACTGACGTAAGTGAATATTTTACGGTTTTTCAAAATTCTACTCTTGCGAGTCATTTTAACCGCAATAATCATATACGTGGTGGTATAGGTACCTGGATTAGGCACGGCATTGAATTTAGGAAAATTGACGTATCTCAGTTTTGCACTGAAATAACAATTGAACTTTGTGCAGTTCATTTAATTTTAAAAGGTAAATAAATCTGTAATAATTTTAAACGGATATAGATCGCCAAATGGCGATTTTGATAATTTTCTTTTACAGCTTGAAAAATATTTAGACTATATAACAGAAAAAAGTAAACACATTTATTTCTGTGGCGATTTTAATGTAGATTTTTATTTTGACAGTAGTGACAGGTACTTAGTAATCAGTTTAGTAATCTTCTTTTGGGCTTTAATTTAATTCATAAGGTTAAGTGGCCTACGAGGGTTACAGGACAAACATGTAAAACTATTGACAATATTTTTTCAAATGTTCTAGATAGACCTTGTACAAGTGTTGTTGTCGATAATACGTTTTCTGATCATAGAACAATTTTGTCAGAATGCAATATATTGTCCAGCTTTCGTGACGAATCATATTTTTACGAAAGCAGGTTATATTCGGAAAGTGCCATAAAAAATTTGGTGAAATTTTAGAAAATCAGCATTGGGACCATTTATTTGACATAACAGACATAGACGAAGCTTTTAATGTTTTTTACGATATTTTTTTGCAACATTTTAATAACGAATTTCCCCTTAAACCAAGACGTAAACAACAATGCGGAGAAAAGAAATGGGTAAATAAAGAAATTCAATATTCAAGCGAAAAACTTAAAGATTTGTATACATTATCAAAGTCATTTCCAGCCTTAAGAGAACTATATAAATTAGCAAGAAATCGACATAATTCACTAATAAAAAAATCAAAAAAGACATATTATTAAAATAAATTTTTTTCGTAAAATAATCGAAGTAAAATGGCGTGGAAAGTTATAGGAGACCTATCAGGTAAGAATTCTCAACCGAAACAAAACATTACATTAAAAAATAATAATCTTCAAATTGAAGACCCATTACTTATTGCTGAAACATTTAATTCGTTTTTTATAAACGCACCAGCAGATATTTTACAAAAAATTTATAAAAATAGAAACAGAATTTTTTAAACTGTATAAAAACGTGTAATAACAGCTTTTATTTAACACCAATAACTGAGATTGATCTTTTAAATATTTTTATATATAAACTAATATCAAAATGGTCTGCAGGTAATCACGATGTGCCTCTCTCTTTATTAAAAAGGGATTGGTAAACACGTTGTTAAACCTTTGGTTTATCTAATAAATTTAAGTTTTTCTACAGGAAGATTTCCTCAAAGACTTAAATATGGAAAGGTTGTACCTGTTTTCGAAAAGGGTGATCCTAAGTCAGTGGAAAACTATAGACCGGTAACTGTGTCGTCGTCATTTTCCAAAATTTTTTAATACTCGATATTAAGTCAATTATTGAACTTTTTGTCGAGGTATGGTATCATTAATGGAGGTCAACATGGTTTTCTCTCGAGAAATTCAACTAATACTGCTATACATGAATTTTATGAGAAGGTTTTGGAGAGTGTTGACGCCGGAGAGTGTCCGGTTGGAATTTTTCTTGATTTGAGTAGAGCGTTTGACTGCGTTAATATTTAGTTACTTCTCTCGAAATTATATAAATGAGGTATTCGCGGGGTTCCACTTGACTGGATAGGGTCTTTTCTGAATGACATATCTCAGAGTGTTTCTATTGAACATAATACGTGTCAAAAAAATGTAAAATATAGATCGAGTGACAAGTATATTAAAACAGGAGTCCCTCAAGGATCGGTCTTAGGGCAAATTCTTTTTTTACTGTATATCAACGAGATAAATGAGATTTTGTCAGATGATATTTGCACAGTCTCCTTTGCAGACGATATATCATGTCTTATATCCGATAAATCTCCAACAACACTCCAAGAGCTGTGCAATAGTACTTTTAAACAAATTTTTGGTTGGTTTAGTTTTAATGATCTTTATTTAAATACGGATAAATATCAAGCACTGTTATTTCAAATGCCTCAAAAGCATCACAATAGACCCTCCGTTATTAAATCTTAATAATAAAAACATTACGTTTAGTAAAAGTGCAAAGTTCTTGGGAGTGGAACTGGTCAACAATTTAACCTGGATACTACATTGCGACGCAGTATCTAAAAAAATTAATCAAATCTGTTACCAATTCAGACGGTTAAAAGATGTATTAACGCATGAGCAAATGATAAATCTATATTGTGCTCAGGTAGGAAGTAGGCTTAGTTACGCGATTTGCTTTTGGGGAAGTGCAACTCTAGCCAATAGCGTGTTTATTGCCCAGAAGAAGATTATTAGGATTGTTGCAGGTATTTCGCCTTCTTGTTCTTGTAGGGATTTTTTTGTAAAATATAAAATTTTAACTGCTTCGTCCTTATTTATTTATTACATGTGTATTTATGTCTATAATAACAAATCAAAACTTATCAAAAATTTTGCATGGTTATAATTCGCGTAATAAAAATGATTTTGTGATACCTAGTTGTAAGTTCAATGTAATGAAAAAGGCGCCAAAAATTTTAGTGCTAAAACTATTTGATAGACTACCAAGTCACATTAAGGAATGTAAAAATATTAACATTTTTAAAGTACGACTAAAAAACTCTCTAATTCCTAAGTGTCTGTATTCGATTGGTGAATTTTTAAATAAAGATTAGTAGTTAAGTAATTTTATAATTTGTATCTACATGTAGGTAATTATGGAAAATGTTTTAAATGACGAAGTCGATACTTGTTATGAGTTTTTATGACCAATAAATATATGTTTTATGTTTTTTTTATGTTTTATGTTTTTACTGGGCAAATTTCCAACGGACCCATTGGAAGAGCGGTTTGGAAAATATAGGCAATTAGCTGGTGGCCATTATCATATCTCTGTTCGCCGGCTACATGAGTCAGAAAAAAGGCTCTTTATCATCATTAAAATCTAAACATTATGGAGATATTAATGTAAATAAATTTTTTAACTTCCTGAATATGAATCCCCGTCATTAGATATCTCATTAAATTCTGACTATGTTATCAATATATTGCCCAAAATTACAATTACACAGTCTCATACAGAGGCTATAACATCTGAAATGCCAGTAATCGCTTATTTAAGTGGATATTGCTGTCATATTGTAAAAAATTAAGTTGTGAATTGTGCAAAGGAAATTTAACTTTAAATGAACCTTTTGTTGTAGAAGATTCTTACAATTTAATTAATTCCTTAAGTCGTGGGGCTCCTTTTTATCCCCGTGAACAAGTGGTTGACGTTGTTGAAAAAACTGATTAATGAGTTCGAAGACATATTTTTAGATATTTACAATAAAAAGATTTTTTTTTTTGAGCTAAGACTATCTAAATCAAAACAGCCTTTTGACTCATTTTGAAAATTGTAAAAAGCACCTAAAAATTGATGTTTCAAACATTTTTCTTAGCAGCATTTCAAATACACTTCTTAATAATTATTGTTTTAAACAAAATCATAATCTATTGGGTAAAAAAAGAAGAAAACTGGATACTTTTAATAAATAAATATTAGACCCCAATAATATACCGAGTAATATACCCAATCTAACACAAAAAAGTAAAATCTGAAACCTGTATAAAGCTTTCAAGTTTTATCATAAATATTTGAATATTGCAATTACGTTTCAAACTACATATAAAAAAGGTTAAATTTACAAAAAACAAGTTTTTGTTATATTTTTTCGGGATTTTTGCATCTAAAATGTCTACTTAATTGTGAAATTTTAAAAGAAATTACTAGCTTTTGTAAGAGCCATTACCTCCTACAACTTACGCGTGACGTCATCCAAAGTGGTCTTAACTTATTTATAGGCGTATATTAGTGCAATTTCTTTTAAAATTTCACAGTTAAGTAGACATTTTAGATGCAAGAATCTCGAAAAATATAACAAACACTTGTTTTTTGTAAATCTAACTTTTTTATATTTAGTTTGAAACGTAATTGGTCTAAAGGCAGCCACACACTGGCGTATATGTATGTCATACATGTATGTCAAACATGTATGACATAATATATATGCCGCGCGCCGTTATCCCCAAACGAGGCTGCTTGGGTGTCAAACATGTAGTTGAATTGTGCACGATGAGTGGTGAAGACGAGTACTATAAAAGGAAAATAAATTAAGGAAACTGCACCAGACACGTACTAGTGGAATGACTTTTGAAGCGACAACAGTTTACATATATACATATACTGGAAGAATTACCCTTAGAACCTGATGAATGGAGAAACTATCTAAAGATGGATGAGGACAGTTATGTCACCGTCTATAGATATTCTAATAAGTACGCTCACTCCAGCGTGCCGTGGAAAATCCCGCCGTTGGCCTTGAACACACCCGGCCACGGTATGCGTGCAGCTACCGTGTTCGATCAATATATGAATTGTCCAACTCACGCTCGATTACTTTTATACGGGGAGCGTTCTATTAGGAATATATGATATGAATATGATTATTAAAGTTTGTATTATTAATTTTTTACGAACAATTATTGACATTCTCTGTCTCATGTATAGCTCATAGTGATACTACTTTGTAATAGTTATTTAGAATTATAATAAATAAGTAAATAATAAATTAAACATTACCTAAGATATGGATAAAAATACGAGTAGGTAGCTACAATTAATACGAATCCCAAAAACATCTGGTATTCTTTAACTGGGAACACAAATTACAAAATATAACAAGAAAACAGCGACAATGGAACAATTTTAACCTGATATTTTCGGCTGTCGATAGTTATCGATATCTTATTACATTTTATTATTAATATGACACCTGCGTTGTCACAGTGGATGTCGTCTTTAACAAAAAAAAAATTAAAACACCAACTAACCCGTATCGGAACCGCTTCAAATGACTAAAATAAGTTGAGACTAAGTGAAACTAACCCAAAAGTTGATTCGGCAACTAACCCAAACTAACCAAATCTATTAAAATCCATTATAACGTATCGGAACCGACTCAAATGACTAAAATAAGTTGAGACTAAATGAAACTAACCGAAAGTTGATTAGATGGCTAACCAAAACTAACCAAATCTATTAAAATTGATTATAACGTATCGGAACCGGCTTAAATAAGTAAAATAAATTAAGACTCGGTAACAAGTATTTACTTCTATCACGTATACTGTGCTAGTCACTGCTTTTTTATAAAAAAAAAACATTAAAAACTTGTACAAATCTGCTGTCATTGCTACTACTTTTGTCTGCCGACTTTCAATGTATTTTTTGTTTTTATTGAAATCTGGCAGACGGCGCAGGACAGGTTTGTATAATGGCTGTGTTGCCAGATCTATTTTTTAATTCCATATGATTTTAAATTAAAACGACATTTCTCTGTTTGACAATTTTATGTTAGTCAATAGTTGTATTGTGCTGATTTTAAACCAATATCTATACTTCCTGAAATTATTATTTTATATAAGTTATTAAAGCGATGCAAAGCGATAGTGATATAAGATAAGAATTGAGATTATTAATTGATCTATATCAAAGATCCACAAGAGGATTTAATGTGATTATTTCTCTTGTTGACTATATTTTATTTCCTTATTTTCCTTGCCTTTTTATACAAGCGTCTAGCCTCTTCGGTATAGCTATTTGCAATCATGATGCGAGTTGCGGTTCAGGATTAGCTTCTGTGCTTGTGATACTACGGCCCGGGTTCGATTCCCGTCGGTGACAAGACTTGTTTTATTTACTTTCTTTTGGTTATGTTAGTTAGTTAATTTTAGTTTTGTTAGAAGGGGTTGGTCAAGCGTGTAGCGCGCTCGTCTCAATGCGCTTGTTTGGTTAATTAAAATTAGTTTCGATTATTTTTGCTTAATCCAGGTTACTGAAGATAAGCGCGCATAGCGAGTAGCATAGTACACGTGATAGAAGTGAATACTTCTTTACCGAGTTTCAAATTGTTTTACTTAAGGTTCCGATACGTTATAATAAATTTTAATGCATTTGGTTAGTTTTGGCTAGTCGTCAACTTTGGGTTAGCTTCACTTAGTCTCATCTTATTTTAATCATTTGATCCGGTTCAGATACGCTATATCCAATTGTAATAGATTTGGTTACTTTGGGTTAGTCGCCAAATCAACTTTCAGTTAGTTTCACTTAGTCTCATCTTATTTTAGACATTTGAACGGGTTTCGATACGTTATAATCAATTTTAATACATTTGGTTAGTCGTCTAATCAACTTTATTAGTCATTTGATCAGGTTCCGATATGCTATACCTAGTTTTAAAAGATTTGGTTAATCGCCGAATTAATTTCAGTTACTTTCACTTTGTCTCAACTTCGTCTAGTCATTTCAACTGGTTCCGATAGGTTCTAATCAATTTTAATATATTTGGTTAGATTGGGTTAGTCGTCGAATCAACTTTCGGTTAGTTTCACTTAGTCTCAATTTGTTTTAGACATTTGAACCAGTTCCGATACGTTGTAATCAATTTTAATAGATTTGGTTAGTTTGGGTTAGTCATCGAATCAACTTTCAGTTAGTTTCACTTTGTCTCAACTTACTTGAGACATTTGAAGTGGTTCCGATACGTTATAATCAATTTTAATACATTTGGTTAGTTTTGGTTAGTTGTCTAATCAACTTTCGGTTAGTTTCACTTAGTCTCAACTTATTTTAGTCATTTGAACCGGTTCCGATACGCTTTAACCATTTTTAATATATTTGGTTAGTTTGGGTTAGTCGCCGAATCAACTTTCAGTTAGTTTCACTTAATCTCAACTTATTTTAGACATTTGAATTGGCTCCGATACGTTATAATCCATTTAAATACATTTGGTTAGTCGCCTAATCAACTTTCGATTAGTTTTACTGTCTCAACTTATTTTAGTCATTTGATCCAGTTCCAATTTTAATATATTTGGTGAGTTTGGATTAGTCGCCGAATCAACTTTAACTTAGTTTCACTTTGTCTCAACTTATTTTAGTCATTTCAACCGGTTCCGATAAGTTATAACCAATTTTAATAGATTTGGTTAGATTGGGTTAGTTGTCGAATTAATTTTCGATTAGTTTAACTTTGTCTCGACTTATTTTAGTGATTTCAACCGGTTCCGCTAGGTTATGATGAATTTTAATAGTTTGGGTTAGTCGTCGAATCAACTTTCGGTTAGTTTCACTCAATCTCAACTTATTTTAGTCATTTGATGAGGATCCAATATGCTATAACCAATTTTAAAAGATTTGGTTAGTTTGGGTTAGTCGCCGAATCAATTTCAGTTAGTTTCACTTTGTATCAACTTATTTTAGTCATTTCAACCGGTTCCAATAGGTTCTAATCAATTTTAATAGAATTGGTTAGATTGGGTTAGTCGTCGAATCAACTTTCGGTTAGTTTCACTAGTCTCAACTTATTTTAGACATTTGAACCGGTTCCGATACGTTATAATCAATTTTAATAGATTTGGTTAGTTTGGGTTAGTCGCCAAATCAACTTTCAGTTAGTTTCACTTTGTCTCGACTTATTTTAGTGATTTCAACCGGTTCCGCCAGATTATAATCAATTTTAATAGATTTGTTTAGTTTGGGCTAGTCGCCGAATCAACTCTCAGTTAGTTTCACTTAATCACAACTTATTTTAGACATTTGAATCCGTTCCGATACGTTATAATCCATTTTAATACATTTGGTTAGTTTGGGTTAGTCGTCCGATTAACTTTCGGTTTCACATCGTCTCATAAAAATTGAACAATTCTTTACCAATTCCATAAGAGAGAAAGAGATCACGTGTAGTTACACAACAGTCATCAACAGTACAATAAGAAAAACTAGACTTAGCCATCTTAACCATATATATTTTTTAAATAGCGTATAGCGTGCGAAAACTGTTCCGTAAAACTAAATTCACATCGTCCGATCGCGAAAGTACTTGCGAAAACTGAGTCACGGCTAAGCCGTGACATTGACGGGTAGCCGATGGGCGAGGGATTTGCGCAGGCAGGAGGGAAATTTTCCGCGGCACGCTCGAGTGAGCGGACTTATTAGAATATCTATAGACGGTGGTTATGTTCTGCTGCTTCAGTTAGCAATCCCGGTAATTGGAAAGAGGGACACAATACTGACGCCTGCTATATCACCTCATAAACGTTTGACAGCCACTCTTCGCTACTTAGCGACTGGGATGAATTACGAAGATTTGAAGTTTTCTTCGTTGGGCAAAATAATTCCGGAAGCCTGCAGAGCTATATTTCAAGAATTAAAGAATGACTATATGAAGGTAAGAAAACAATGAGGCAAAACAAGTCAGGGAATTGTTTATGAATTACTTTAATAATGAGGATGTAGTAGAATGGCAACAAAGAATGGTACATTGATTATTACTAATTATATCCAAGAATATTTTTAAATGTAATAAAATTGAAAAATATAACTGAATTTTCCTTAACTCCCCTTCATCGTTATTTTCTTGTTCACTCTTCTCCTGGCTTTCCTACTCCTCAATGTTGCTTACTGATATTCGAGGAATTTCTTGATCTTTGCAAAATAACAATAAATCGTAACACCACAAATGCGTCACTTATATTTCATCCGTTCCTGCACCTGATCATTTTAGATTCTTCCATATTTTTCATTTCTTGTCGAATTCTCCCACGAATACTATTTATTTCAGCTTTAACGGTCTTTTTTTTGTTGCAGTTGGTTCAATCTTTTGTAACTTTTTTTTCTATTCATGTAATCGTTACATTTCGTTTTCCACTTTTATAAAGTTCGATGAATTCTATCATAAATTCGTTTGTAAAATTTCTTAAATCGGACATTTTAGAACACGACACTGAATTAACCAATTATATAAAGAACGAGTGAAGTTTGTCCACACACCGACATACATGTATGCACGTTAATGAATGCGCGTTGATGAATTCAAGTTTAAACAGAAAACTTGTGCGACGCACATGTACGATACTTTTTGCCCACACACCAGCGAATATCAACGCACAAGCATGTGTGACATACATGTATGGCACGCATATACGCCAGTCTGCGGCCGCCTTTATACAATACTTCCTACAAGCTGATATTACTGTAAGCACGACTGTTATGACTGATAATGTGCATTACTCATTTTTTTTTCATCAAAAATTAAATTGCAATTTACTTACCTTTTTCTGCATACATAAATAATATTTAAGGGCTTCCGGTTAAAACAATCTATTCAATAGATAGGTGGTAAAATGCCACTATAGGTATAAAGGTGTCATAATAAGTAATAGTAATGTCAAATTTGGTAGTGTGTTTCCTCCTCGGTTTTCTCCATCCAAAGAACCCTGCAATATTCAAATATTTATGATAAAACATGAAAGCTTTATACAGGTTTCAGATATAACTTTTTTGTGTTAGATTGGGTATATTAGTCGGTATATTATATGGGTCTAATATTTATTTATTAAAAATCTCCAGTTTCCTTTTTTTCTTTTTACCCAAAAGAGTATGATTATGATTAGAACAATAAATATTAAGAAGTGTATTTGAAATGCTGCAAAGAAAATATTTGAACATCAATTTCAAAAGGCTGTCTTGATTTAGATAGTTTAACAACAGCTCACAAAGAAAATACTTTTTATTGTAAATATCTAAAAATGTGTCTTCGAACTCATTAATGAGTTTTTTAAATATAATATAGGCTGTTATTAAAAAGCCTTCCAGATCCTCTATAGTAAAAGGATTAAATATTTTGAGAGCTAATTTAACATTTTGCCTTTCTATAGATGATGGAAAAAGAGCCTTTAAACTAATGTTTTAATATTTTGTCTCGTTTTAGTTTATGAAGTTTTTTGACCACTGAAAACGAAGCACGTTTTTTTCGACCTGTCTCAAAATCGGGATAGAAAAATGCTTGCTCAGGTTTAGTTAGCCAGTTGTCAAAAATACATTTTAGTTGATGAACAGTGTCAAAAAGGTAAAATAATGTCTTACATCAATATGGGGATCTGTTAAGAATCTGTTACAAATAGATTTGACAGTGTTAGGATGAGGTAAAATAATAGGAGCATGATTACACAAATATTTATAGGAATGAGGGCATATAGCAAACATTGCATTACAGCCTTTATGAGGCATAATTACAGTAAATATCACTTATCCCAAAATTAGCTAACAGAAATAAAATTTATAAACTTGCTGTACACAATGAACCGGCCGGCGAGCACAAAATAAATCCCACTCTTATTACACGAAAGCAACAGGTCTTTAAGTCCAAACATTTTGGAAAGCTAAAAACATGAACTTTAGGTCCTTTCGGGTAGTTTTCACGGCAGCCTGATGCACAGCATCTGAACGGCATTGTTCACATAAATTTAAACACCCTAAAGTACTAATATTATAAGGAAATTGACCGAAAATTAATCGAAAATCGAAAAACAATTATTAAGAATCCGGTCGAACGTTGAAAGAACGCTGCCAACTGACAGGCAGTGTTGCCAGATTTTTAAGAATCGTCTCGTCATCCTCGAACTGCTAACGACAGCCCAAATATTAAATCGTTTGCCTTGGTGGTTGCGCAATGCTAAAAAATAAATAGAAAAAATTGTTGTACGCATGGCTTTACATTGTTACGAATTTGCAGAATTGCCTCGTCCTGACCATCAGGATTTGGTTCGTCTGGGTCGGTAGAATTAGTTTCATACATTATTTGGGATGTAAACTATTTAACAGATATTTAGTTGGACTTTATAATTTTTAAGCATTTGTTGAATGACATTTGAAATTACGTTTTTAAATGGAACGAAATATTTATAGAAAATAATTAGGTTATTGGTTAGCAACGTTTATTCCCTTAAAGGTTTTGATTCCGTTATGCTTCACTTTCCGGTTTTTATATATTTACTTTTCGGATTTTAAATATTTATTTATATTTAATATAACCATACTATAATATACCAAAGCAAACTTTTACATTAAGTATCTAATATATTGTTAATTGTAATCCTGGAATCCAAGACAAATATTTTACGTTTCTTTGAAAAATAATTTGTGACAAACTACAGTGAGAAGTAGCCCAAATTGTGATAAAGCGCCCAATCTGGCAGCACTGGATACAGAATATATCGAAGACGGCGAGACGGAAATTGACATTCCAGTCGCCCAGCGTGGTAATCGACGTTAAATACGGAAGTAGGCGCGATAAAATAATCAATCCTCTTGGCTCCTCTCAATGCTCTTCTTATGGCAAAAAAGTATTGACCTCTTAGGGTGACGTTACTACTAATTTTAATATTAGCTAGTTGGCCTAGTTGTAGGAGGAGGTAATGTAAGAGCCCTCGTGGTGTAGTGGTAGAGGCACTGCGCTTGTGATGCAGAGACCGTGTGTTCGATTCCCGTTGGTAGAAAGGCCTTTTTTAAGATTATATTTGATTCTTTTTTTAAATTTGGGTTAGTTTGAGTTAGAATTGGGTTGGTTTTGGTTAGCACTGGGTTAGTTCTTGTTGATTGAGCCCCCGTAGCGAGCGAGCATAATAATACCCAAGGTGGAATGATGGAAGGGTGAAAGGCTCATCGCAAGCTGTATTTAATCGTTAGTGGTAATCGAACCCATGTCTCCCGCGTGGCAGGCGGGGATTCTGAGCACCATACAACATCCGGTTTAATTTCTCATGACAGCTTTTTTGCAATAGTTTGCTTGATAATTGTCTTGTATTTTCATTTCATATTCCTTTTCCTATTTGCAATTTTATTACAAAAATAGTATACTTGCCAATAATTATAAAATTTTAATATAATTATTTCAGATATTTATGGAATAAAATGTGTTTATATGTGAGGCAGTTTGCAGAAAGTGGTGTTGGCCAGGTTCAGGCTCGGAGGTGGTGGCGGTAGTCTTTGGAAGAATGGTCTGATCGGCTAGTCCAATGAATAAATAGGAGAAAGGAAGAACTATGTCGCCTATTTGATAGATAATAAGTGAGAAGAAGTCGGCCATATTGTCGCTTTGGTGCTTTGCTGGTTTTGATGTCTTCCTTGTGATAAAAGCTGTGAAATTTGGACTAGTCAGTAATGTTTATTTGGTGGTAAAAGTTCTTATTGAGCTGATAAGGACATGGTTAGTTGTGCTGCCTGTGGCTGTGTGAGAACCCCTAATAATTCCGGATTGGGAATAACATTTCATCGGTAAGTACCTTTTGACATCGTCAAACTGATATTTGTGTCATTTTCAAAGAAAAATATCAATTTCATCACGATACACCTAAACACGGTATGTCAGCTTTCCGAAAAATGACAGTTCGTATACTACGTCACGTGTGGAATTTATATGTAAAATACAGGGAAAATCTGCAACACACTTGATGTCATGCTGTAATTTTTCGAACGGCTGACATACCGCGTTTATGTGTATCGTGAATTTCATATGCATTTAATTGAAAGGAATATATATATAACGTCACAAGTGTATACAGAGGCGTACCAAAAGTAAATATCATTAATAAATGAATAATGGCATTTAATTTCGAATTTCGTAATTTTTTTCAAATTAGGGAATTATTATAAGAATGAAAATTCAGCTAGCTTTAATAAAAAAAGACCAATACCAGGAGCCCTATTCTAACTGCATTTTAATGTTATATTTTCAGTTTTCCAAAGGATGTTCAAAAGCAAGAAGCTTAAATGAGGATAGTAAATAGAACAAAATCGGAATCACAGGTTAATAAATGTAAGTATTTATCTGTGTAGATTATATTTTCGTAATTAGGACCTATATTTTTAAGGTGGGTTTACAAATGTCAAACTTCTTGTCAAATAGGTTGAACCAAGTTTACCTTGAACAAATTTGAGAGTGTAAACGAGCAAATTTGATATCAAGGAAATTTAAGGGCGTCTTGTTAAATTTGTTGGAAGGTTTCAAATACGTCCTATTTTTTGTCAAATATTTGATCAAACTTTTGCAGTAGCACTAACCTATTCATTTTTACGGCACAAAAATATAACTGTTGTAGCAGCAATTAGTTTTTTTTTATTAATGATTTCCTTAATCCCTGTTTTCAAAAACATCGAGACACAACAAAAATAGTAAAGTAGCTTTAAAATGGCAGTTGGCAGCGCTTTAAAATAATAGCAAATATACAGTTATTCTTAAATTAACCATTTACCGACTGAATAGTTTGAAATACATATATTATTCCAGGATAGTCATAAATCATTGAGTTATGACGATCCTTTTTTTAGAAATCTTAAATATTGTAGGTCCCAATAAAGAAAAATTCCACATATTGCATGTAGTAATTCTTTTATTCCGAAATTGGATGAAAGGAAAACTGCTTACATCACTTCAAGATGGTATTATTAAATATTTTTTCAATTTGAGTAGGGACGTATATTCCATATTATATGGAACGAAAATGAAAATTACTGCAGGTGAAAAAATATATCTCTTTTATGGAGAAATTATATTAAAATGGAAGACAGTAATAGAACATTAATCTGTTATAACGTGTTGCTATGAGGGATAACTATATAAAAAAGGTGTTGCTGATATAATAAATATATAAAACCAATCAGGAAATATTACAAACCTGGGCAAGTAATAGCAATAGATATAAACGATTTATGGGAGGCTGATTTTATTAAAATGGTACCCTATTGATAGATGAGATTATAGTTGATGATAATTAAAGTTCTCCAGCAACTGACCCAAACTATCACCAACTAAAACATCCGATCTAAAAATAATTATAGATTGTATCAACGTTGTATAATGTTTTTTCAGTACCTTTATAACATAGACCTTAAAATCTTCAATAAAGAATTAAATAAAAAATTAAGTGCGTTTCTGGTTGGCTGTGGATTTCAGGGTTTTCGAAGATCGTTGCCATTTATTTGTGTTCTATTTTTTTTTAGTAGCAGTTCTTATGACTTAGATTGTAACGCTCAGTTCCCAAACAAATACAAACCTAATTTACATAAATATATAAGTTTACATTAATCTCCAACTTCACAATAATCTCCAAGTTCACAATCGGTGGTACAGCCTTTAGTGCAGGAACAATGGCGGCCCCCAGCTTTTAGACAGTGGAGAAGGGTCGTGGTGAGTTATAATGCCTGAGCGCCACGCGGTTAACTTATCGCCATGCCCTGATGCTGGATCTTCAGTGAGATTCGACCAATAACCACGAATTGCTCTCCTCCCCGCTGTAACCTATTGAAAAACTTGGAAGGGGAAACAAAAAGAAATATCGCCCCGATTAAAAAAATAACAAGTGTATATTCCGTATTGGTGACTATACTGTTGAATTAAATAAGAAAAATAATTGCTACAAGAAAAATTTCTTGTATATGTAGCTATGACAATTAATATATCAATGTATGCTAAAGATGGAATATTAAAAGTAACGGTTTAATATTAAATAGTACTTTATGTTATATCTACGGCGCCCTATAAATACGAATACGTGATCACGTGTCGTTTACATGCCCTTGATTGGTGTTATCAACCTATGCGGTACAAAAATATGATAACTTCTTCTACTTCTACACTCTAAATAACTCTAATCAATAAGCGAGAAGTTAACGTGCTAATTCAAATGTACTAGATTCATGTAAGTATAATATTCACCTATTAAATGGTATCCGTAGGTATCAGAGGTAAACCTATATAATTACGCGTCGATACGCTATGCTTATATGCAAACAGTTTCAAAACTATTTATATTATACGACGCTGAAAAGGAGTAATACACGCGATCAAGACTACGCTGAAATGAATTAATAACACGCCAAAACTATCCGGATTAGCTGGATAATCCAGTATACCTATGCTAACTATTGAGAATAATTCGTTACTCCCAAATAACTTGAAGGTAGCTATATTCTAAATTAAGTCAAATCATTAATACTTTCATTAAGCAAATTCATCCGAAACTTTAATTTAAGTAGCCCTAAATCACCAATCAAATAAAACACAATAATAAAGTGAAATTAAATAAAAGTCCCAAAATAATAGATAATATCCTAAATTAAGACTTATCTGATACGTTATCAAGCCAATAGTGAGTTCATCCAGGATCTAGGTGTTCGTCGAATCACAGGAGCGTCGAGGTTGAGAAGACACACTCCGTATGCGTTGAGGCTTGGATCAGACAGCGAGACACGCAGTCAATTAATGGTTACTCCGAAACCACGTGTTGTCGGAGGAGTCTCAGTATGCTGTCTGGAAACCCAGGTAGGAAACCGGATCGTAACCAATGATCCCAAAATAAAAATCCAAATAGAAATCCAAAAACAGAAAACCAAAAATAGAAACCCCTGAAACAAATAGGGCAAAGTAGAACGGTGATCAAACCAAAATATGAAGGAAAAAGATACGGAACCTCAACAAATAACAGATCAAAACAATATCTGTATCAAAATGACTCAAACAACATACCTTTAGATGTTAAACGGGGTTCAAGTGTCTGGCAGCTCTCGAAAATGAAATCCCCAAACGTGGGTGCAGGTGGTCGAATCTACAAATCTTCCTTCATCTGCAATCATCCATCAGACGAGAAACCATCGACGACCACAATCCTGCTCAAGGGCGTCGTTGAATAATCCCCTAATTAGGACACTGTATATTTCACACTAAATATCGGTATCTCAACGAAAATTCCCAATTTCGAGAGCTCGGCACTGAAACCTACTGGTTCCTTCAAGATCACATAAAGACTAAATTGGCTTGCTCCGAAAATGACGAGCTAGCAGAATTAATATCGCGCCACGGTACAAGGAGAAACGGTGTAGTATTGCGCACCGCTGCCGGGCTGTGACGTAGTTTGCGTAGAGTCTCAGACATAGCGCGCATTTAAAATATATTGGTTTCACGACAAGAATTGCATAGATTTAAAATCAATGAAATCTAGAAATAACTTTTGATTTGACAAGTGGCAAAAATGTTTTCTCTATGTGATAAGATGTTTTTCATGTGAATAAATAATTGTTTATCCAATTATACTACTAGTAAATTCAGTTGCTTTGACAAAACTCTGCATGCTGAGATTCTAAAGTATACAATTGAAATAAATATACAGTATTATTTATCTTATTAGTTATTATTTTCACAACGTAGAAGCTAAAATGTTTAAGTTATATTTATGTTTCAACTTGTACGCAACATAGCGAGCTATGTAGTTTAAAGACTGCTGGGTGATTTTTCTTTTCTTTGCTTTCAAAGTCTTCTAGTGTAGGTGGCCTTCTGGCATATCCAATAGGTCACTACTGCTTCTTCTCACACCGTTTTCAGTTGGCATGTCCAAATCCATCCTAGCGCTATTTGAAACTATGTATCACCATTTTTTCTTCGTTTTACCATACGAGAAGACCTATCTAAATTACCTTTATTTTCCTTTCCAGGTATATTTAACGTAGGTACGGCATCCTGTTTAAGACCTCTCTTAGTTCTTGATGTATAATTTAATAACTTCTCTATAAGTATAGGCTCAGCAAAATAAACGTTCTCAAAATAAACAGAACATATGTAAGCTAAAAGTTAGATGTATTGTTTTCTTTTACAAATTAATTACAACCTACCACATAATAGACCACCTAGTTAGTTTAATATATATCATCTTCCCGTCTACAAGCAATGATCCACCTTTTACACAGCTCTTTATTTTTTGGGGAACGAAAATATTTAATATTAGTGCCTTGAGTAGATTTAGTGTAGTTATTACACTTTGCCACAGCACATCCAGGCATTTTGAAAAACAAATAAAACATTCACAGATAGAAAATCACGATGTCAACTTGTACAAACGTACAAATCCATATAAATCGAATGCAGTCGTCTTGATTTTTTTACGCAACCTACGTCGATGCGCGAACTCGACGAGTTTTGGCTGCCGGAATACTATACCGTTTCTTCTTGTACCGTGTATCGCGCCGGCCTAACATACTATGTTGCCAACAGCGTCCCTATTTGTGACAAAGTACTAGAAAGTTATGATGTCATACTACCGGATTCACCAAATCAAGCGCTAAAACGACTCATTATCGAAATGATTTAAATCAGTTTGAATCTACTTTTAAATGCTTGGTGGGAATATATAACCCACGCGTTATGCGGCAGTCAAAAATTACAATCAACACGCGCCACTAATAGCATTATGCCAAACAAGCCAAGCATTAACTTGGCAACCGTGTCGACCGTGAAGACCACGCGCTTGTCCAGAAAGCTGTCACTTATACCGCCAAAATTATCCTCCACAGACTATGTGAAACATAGGCCAATTTCGTTGGCGTCGGTAGAATCTACTCCGAGCTGAAATATTATCGAACTTTAATAATGGAGAGTTCGTGTAATACTGCGTCAATATGCAAGCCTAGAGGGCTAAACACTGATACCATCCAATATAATCAGCAAATTCAAGCGTATGATAGCTAAATCCTACAATAAATGCAACGCGAATTAGAGTGGTTCTCGAGTCGATATCGACGGAGGGATCCAATGCGATTTCCACCAGTCGTGTAGTCTATGGTTAAAACCGGAGTGACATGACATACTTCTAATAAACGTCAATGTTTCATTCCCAAAATGAAAATATTCCGTAATCACCTAAGCAAAACAATATATTATCAAGTATAAATCAACGAGTAAATTACCACAGAATGACCATCAAGTGTACAAAAAGTAAGTTATAATTACAGTGTTAGATATCCCTAAATAACCTTAAAATATAACTCGGCATGTCCAAACTCCAATTACTTGGCTAATCTGTAAACAATCTATCACTGATGTATTATTTTAGACACAACCCTCCAAGAGAGGCGAAAATATATTCTTGATTCCAAAATACCTCGAATCAGCAATTAAAAACCATAATTAGCAAGGCCGAAAACAGTGGATGGCCATCAAGGTGTATTATCGAACTGAAATAATGAAAATAAGCCAAACGATTAGAAGAAGGGTTTCTTTCTCCATTTAGAAAGACAGCATAATAGGACAAAACCAAGGGGAAAATACCAATATACAACGAAGCTTTGTGGTTCCAGCTGCAACAATATATCGTGTGTGTAAAGTTAATTCGTTCAAAAGAAGGCATGTACATTTGATATATTATAAAGACATAAATATGAACTATTTGCTTTAGAATACCTAGTTTAATGGATTGGGTTCCATGCTTTTCCAATACTAGTCCTATTGTGGTGATTATCTAATTTTTGTAGTCTATTTTAATAAATAATATGATGTTTGACTATTTTCCCTCCAGAAATAGATCAATTTTAGTC
>MU183031.1:151587-177717 GCA_016904865.1 Pissodes strobi | reverse complement strand
ATATGATGTTTGACTATTTTCCCTCCAGAAATAGATCAATTTTAGTCTTTTTTATTTTTGTCCTTCGCCATTTCGTCGAGAAAAAAAAATAAATGCGTATAGTTAATCGTAGCTCGTTACAAGATTACCAGTGGTTACACCAGGTGGTAAAATCTGGATTGGACGAGGTGTCATATTCTATGATAATTAATTTGCCTTTTCAGGCCAAACATTGCTTATTTAACATATATAACAACTCAATGAAAAATGACCCAATTCCAGTGTAAGTACCTATTGCTGACATTCTGCAAACCCAGAAAAGATCCAAACTGTGCAGACAATTTTAGACCTATAATTCTGACTTCATGTTATGTCAAAACCTTGGAAATTATAATTAAAAACAGGATTGAATGGTTCACAGAGAACAAAACCGCATTTTATAATTTACAAGCAGGGTTCAGAAAAAAAATGAGTGTACATGACAACCTAGCTTACTTAACAACATACATTACATTGCGGTTTTTTTGGATATAAAGTTTGCATATGATAATGTCAACATAAACATACTTTACAAAAAATTTAACAAACTGAACATATTCAATTGTGCAACATGATTTATAAGATATTGGAGAATAGAAAAATTTTCATAATAGCCTGCAATGGACTCCCCCAGGGCTCTCCACTCAGTACAATTTTATTCAATATATACACTAAGGAAATATTTGATATTTTATAGGATGATGTCCTCCAAATCATGGGATATGCAGACGATCTAGTACTGTTTGCTAATGACAGAAACATAAAACTGACCATTGAAAAAATTAACAGATCATTAGAAATAATTAATAACTGGTTAAATCAACACAAACTTAGTTTATCAATCAACAAATGTGAATCTATGATATTTACAAAGGGCAAAATAAGAGAGATCCTGCCATCCATAATAATAAATGGCACGATAATTCCATACGAGAATTAAGTCAAATATTTGGGCATGAATCTGGGTAGAAACTTAAATTGGAAAGCACAAGTGGAAGCAAGTTTATAAAAAGCTTTTGCAGGATATGGTGGGGGCGCTTACCCCGTAACCATACACATGGCTTTTAATGGACTGGTTATTTCGTATTTGGACTACGGGGCATTCCTTATAAAACCAATTAGCAAAAGAAATATAAATAAATTGAACACAATACATAATCAAGGACTTAGAATTATTCTAGGATGCATGAAATCTACCCCAACTAACGCCTTGAGAGCTGAGGCTATGATGGTTATGGACTTGGAACACAGAAGACGCTGGTTGGCTGTCAAATTTTTAATTAATCTCAACAATCACCCCTTAATCCCAATGCTTAAAAAAATTAAGGAGTATAAACAGCGAAATGTTAATTATTGAAGGGGAAAAGATGTACCATATTTGGTTCAAGCCTATGATTACCACTGGCCATTCTTAAAAAGAATAAATAAAAATAACACACTCCCAGCTATGATACTGAACTTGAAATACAAATAAAAAATACAAACTGCTTAAATTTCAATTTGGATAAGGGTAGCCCCCATGCTCACATTAAATTCTTAGAAAGAACAGAAAAATTTAAGAACGAATACACATTTATATAACTGATGGATCCAAAAAGAACGGTCGTACGGGATATGGTGTCCATTGCCCTAGCAAGAACTATAAATACTCATGCAGACTTCCAGATGAAGTTGAGATATGTATGTACCGCTGAGATCGTGGCAATTAATGAGGGAGCCAGATATGCTCTAATGAAGGATATTAAAGCCTGCATAATATTTACCGACTGAATGAGTGCCATAGAGATAATAAATAAGAATTATTTAGATTCCGATAATGATAACGCCACACTTGCCACAAAATATTTGTTGATAGAGGCCAATAGCAATGATAACAATATAAAATTGGCTTGGATACCAGAACATGCAAGGATTAAAGGCAATGAGATAGCAGATAAACTGGCCAATGTTGTAAGAATGCTTAACATTCCTAAGAATATGCCTTCAGAAACTTCTCATATATTAATCATGATAAAAAATAAAGTAAAGAGGGAGCATCATTAATCTTGGAAGGACTCCCTGAAATACAAAGGGAGATGGTATGCCAGGGTCTAGGACTCTTTCCCCACTTCAAAATGGTACAAGAAATTTCCCTTCATAGACCGTAGACACATTACGACAATTATTAGAATGAGAACAGGACATTGTGTTACTAATGAGCATTTATATAAAATAGGGATTAAGAATGATCCAGAGTGCGAATGTGGGCAGGTTGAAAATTTGAATCACATCTTTTTTGAATGTCCGGTTAACATGATTCCTAACTTTGATCTTTATGAGTATATTAGAAGAGAGGGAATTAATCCGCCTTTTGAAATTCCGACAGTTTTGTCTAATTTAAAGGCGAATATAATTATACGAATGAACAAATTCCTTAAATTACACTTTGATATACTTTGCTCACCTTTCAGATATTTTCCTTTTCCGCCGCTAGCAGAATGATAATTGGGTAAGGCCTAACACAATACCCATCCCCATCCATCCGAGGCAATCCACATTTTGAAGTGTCCTAGATCTCCCGTTGCCCGAGATTGAGAAGAGTTATAAATCCTCTGTTGTATTGTTGAACTAATTTTCTAGCTCACCGAAGTGCCGAGAAGAAAAGAAAAGAGGAGAAAAACCACACTGTAAAAACGACAAGCTCACAGCACTTTTGAGTGAACAGTCAGTGTTTGGGATATGACTTAGAGTCGGACCCACCCCAATCATACTCCAAATGTGCTGACAAATTGTCGTTGAAAGGAGCAGAAGCCAATAATACATTCAAGACAAGACAAGTTGGCAAAAATACTGTGGAAGGAACAGCGCCATGGGACCAGAGTTTACCACCTGGTGTAACCATTGGTAATCTAAGTCATAAGAACTGCAATAATACTAAATAAATGGCAACAATCTTCAAAACCCTGAAATCCACTAGAATAGTTGGCAGTGGCACACACACTAAAGCGGTATCCTATAGAACTCGACGAGCGGTGTGTGTGCGAAGATGTTGATGCCGTGAAAATATCTGTAAAACAGGGATATCTCGGCCACATGTATGCGGTGTTCCAGACTATCCAGATCCTGGGTCAACTCCGGATCGCCGACGAGACGCACAGCTCTCTTCTGAATGGACTCCAGCAGCTTTTGGGTGTGCTTAGGTACGGCACCTCAGATGTGTGACCAATATTCTAAGCACGGTCTTATTTTCGCTTTTAGAGCAAGAGCAGCTGCTGCAGTATATACAGTTTTTTGTTACGAAATAGTGGGCCAAGCTTTCGCGAGGCTGATTTTGCGATGTTAGCAGGAATGGTCGATCCTGTCATAATGGTGACAGGCCGTCTTGGCTTTCTTGGTAAACGTGGCTGCTTGATTTGAAGTCATAGAAATGATAATGCCATCATGTCCAGGGGCAGAATTTCTAGATTTAGATAATGCATTACAGGAGTTCTTTAAATTTAAATAATAAATTCTAAAAGAGATTAAAATTGGCAGTGATGTATATTTGTCACTTTTCTATTGATTGTTTGTGTTTTCAGAATGCCGTATTCTATGAAGAATTAGAAATTTTATTGAAAAAAGAGGCGAATATTTTACAAAGGTCTGAATGATTAGATATTCATTCATTGTTTGATTCTGATACCATTCCAGACTTGAGAAGATAATGTTTGCATATTTATATTAGAGCTACAGGATTTCCAAGATGAGAGTTTGGTATTTTTAATGGTACTTTTTGCCAAGGATCTGAATCTTATAAATTTCATAAAATTAATCTGGGTAGGTATTCTTTTAAAAATTTACAAGGATTTTTTTATGCCTTAAAGCATTCCTTTAACCACCATGGATCAAAGATTGATTCTTTTGATGCATTAATAATTGTAGATATGAAGTTAGATAGAAATTCATTTCGATTTGGCAAAGAAAATGATGATGATTTCTGTTGTGAAGCCTAAGCCAAAAGGAGTTCCAAATTTACAACGTGAGGATTTTCTGACTTATGCCGTATACAAGTTAGTTGCGCCTTTAAATAAATTTGACCTTTCTACTCATCGGCATTTGAGCTGGGGCCTAATTTGTGATGCGTAGAAGCCTTCCAGCCTACACATCTTTTGCTTAAAATTTCCTTAACCTAACTTTATTCACTATCAGTTTCTTCTAATCTGAGGCGAGATAAATAAATAAAATAAGATGCTAACAAAGAACGTGGCAAAGAATCAAAATGATTTAATAAAATTCCTAAATTAAAATTCAATTACCTGAGTTAGTTCATCAGTCATTCTGTTAATTAGTTCGCAAGTCTCATCAATCAAAACTTTTATGTCCGTATTGCATTTTACGCGACATCATGTATTCCATTATTAGGATTAAAGAATAACTAAATGTTTACATGTTTACCTTTATACTGCTTCTAAAGTTTTTCTTCAAATAGCTGTATGATTTTGGAACAACACGATAATAAGATATTCCATTTCCTTTAACGATTGAAGTGTATGTGTGTGTGCATTATTTCCAACATAGTATTGATGGAAAAATGTCACACATAATGCGTAATAGAAAATACTTTATGCAACAATTGTTTATTAAAAGTTGATAGATAAATTACTTTTCCAATTGTACTTTCATCTTTATTACCACTATATATATGCTAATCTCCATCACTGGAACGTATTAGAAATACAGTCCATAAATTTAACCTTAAAAAATAGAGCAACTTATAACGTAATACATAGTTTTTCCAGAATTATGTTTAAATTTCAAACGGTCAGGTAACGACCATATGTTCGATCACTAATGAAAGTTAAATTACATTTTTATTTTGTTATTTAAATTTGAATTATTTATATTCGTCATTCTAATTAAATATAAATTAAATTTAAAAGTACCACACACAAAAAAATGGTATTAGCATATATTGTTATAGTACATAACATAGCACTTGATTACGTTTAAAATGTAGCTAGTAATTTACATCCTCGTCTCGTTGTGGTGGTTCGGCCATCTGTGTTGTCAATATCCCTTTACTGTAGTGTCCTTTAAAAAGGGAGAAGGGAGCCACATATATGCTTGCCTTGACTACAAGTAAATATTTAGTATTAAGATGGTTTCAGGAACCTGAACCTCGAAGACATGCTTATCAATAACGAAACATTGTTTAATATTTTTCCTTTGAATAGTCTCGTACTTAATTAATTTAAAAATATGTGCCTTGTATGGATGTAGTGGATCCTAATTTCGATACTTTTATATCTCTTTCTTGGAGCAATATACTGAACAGATTGCTTGCTCTTTTTGTTTGTTTTGGGGTTTGGGATTGTTTTTCTTTCATTATTTTTTATTCAAATTTTCCTCTTTTAGTTTTCTTGAGCTTTTCTAGAAGAAACAGAGTTGACTAGAGCTTTTAAATGTGTTAACAATAATGAAAACATCCATAAAAATAAGTTCGCTGCAAGTCATGGTCGAACGATTAACCTTACCTTATCTTGATTGTTACTTCCTAGTGGAATTTTTGAGAAGCTCTTTAAACATTATGTTGCTACGATCTATTAGAAAATGTATTGCTCCACTCTGTGCTCTACAACTTTTTGCTGTTGATCACAAATAACATTTTGAATTGCATACTTGAAATATTTTATTATATGAACCTGACTAGACTTTTCCTAATTTTAATTTTATTCTGATTAAAAAGCTTTGTTCTAACCATTTGGACTGATTCTGAAAAAATCGATTATCAGAGGATACACAAGCAACCATCGTTCAGGATACAAAAAACCGTTTGCAATAAAGCTCAAGTAAATTTTTAAAATAGGAGAACATTTACAAATTTCATTATCCAAGAACCAATTTGTAAAGAAGAATCGTATAAATTAATTTTTAATATTTGTTACTATAGATAACTCACTTCCGTTTTTCATTTTCCTTCTCTTCTCTACTTGTTCCCATAATATTGTCGCCTCAGATATTACTAATATCAATTCCGGTATCAGCGTCATTTTATATTTAACCCAAGATTTACTGGTCTTCAGAATTCAATATTTTGACAACTTAGCAATATACCAAATATGTTGAGCAATGCTTTCTTATTTTGTACGCCGCCGCCATTATTGTATCTTAATCTATGTTAAATCCAGTTTTAATTGGTACAACTGCAGCTGTCCTGCCACAAGCTTGGATCAGAGATAAAGCAGACTAAGAGTATGGGAAATTTTAATAGAGCAGTCCTTAGAAAATATCTAATATTGGAAGAAAGTTGTAATACATTGCTAGTTATGCAAGAAACTTCATGGAACATCGTATATGGTAATGTTCTTTGAGAGGAATTATGCGCCAGTAATAATTCCTGGTTTATTATCTATTTATTATCAATTGACCCAAACTAATTTGATATTACAAAGAAGCTGCGAATCATCTTCAATCAAATTAAAGAAAGAAAACTAATGGTGCAGTAAAATATTTCACTAGTAATCTATATATATATTAGCTTATGCAAAGCTAATGTAGCTAAATATGTATCAGTCAAACCAGTTGATCTTGATGCCAAGAGCCGAGTTAGCATCATACTATTTCTTTGCCTTTCGGGACTAGACTTTAGTCTCGTAATATTTCAAAGCCAATAAATAATAAATTTTAACTTAAATATTCTAGGCACACTCAACGTATATCAGCTGTTGCATCATGAAAATATTTCAGAATGTGATTACTTTACTAATTTTTTACGCATCTAAGAAAGGAGGCAGGCTGCATTTTATAAACCGCTTATCACAGATTATTGAATTAAGAAAATATATAGTAAAAATAGCTATAAAAAACGCTGAAAATTATTTTTAGTGCTATGTTGGCCGTTAGAGGGCGTAAATACTTGAACCAAACACAAAATTTGTCTTATCTCAACAAATCTTTATATGTTTGAATATTTTTGAAATCTGAAGCTTAAAGCTCGATTATTATTGCTTCATTTTGGACCTGATTTTTGTTTGTATCTCCGAGAATAAGCGGGAGGAAGCAGCTAAATAGATTAAATATCAAATTGCTATATCTCCGACATACTTCAACCAAATTAATCCAACCTAAGCTTTTTGAAAAAGGCTTGTTAAAAATTCGTATTGCCAATTGTTACGAGTTTTTGTGACGCCGCCACACACAAAGAAAAGAAGACGCCAACGTGATTCAACTTGCCAAATTCGCGTTTTTTCACCGTTCTCCACAACAAATTACACAAGCCGTAGGTTATCCGACTTCTGAGCTGTAATCAACACTTTTTACAAATTCAGTTTATTTCGCCCATATTATTACAGCCACTAATATGTTCACCCTAAACCTTAAACCTCAACAAGTTCAGTCATCATAATTGCAGAACTTCATGACTCCACACTACCGCCGCGCGCCACTCGCCTTGCATGGTTGTCACGTCCTCGCCCTAGCAATTCCAAAGTTACGTCGCCTATAAAATTTGCTCCTTACAATGTATAGAAAAACCTATATTTTGTCATAAATCGCATTTCGATATCTATATTCGTTTCCAGGGTATTTCAAAATAATCATTTTTTATCAGAAATTAGTGGTGGCTCTTGAACAATATATGATTATACTTTCCTCTGCCTTCCTTCACGATTTATCCAGGCCTAGAACTGGTCCAATTTTTTATTGAATTCATTTGGAACGTGATTAAAGTTAAAGACCAAACGCAAACTGAACAAAAATTTTTAAAGCAATAAACATTAATATGTAAAATATCTGCAATCCGAAAAACAACTGAGTTACTGTTCAACATATTTTCCATCATTATCGTCTTTCCTGAGTAGACAGCACTACAACTTCCACTTCCCCTATTCCTATATATTGAATTGATTGAGTTGTTCTCCTTTTAGAGAGCAACTACATCTTTTGCCTTTATTTAAGGAAGAAAGATATCATACGGAACGAAAATAAAAAGTGCATTAGATAATGAAATCAATTTTCATGAAATTACCGAATATGTGAAATTTATTCATTTATTTTAGGAAGGAATTGTAATGAATATCCCTTATTAATAAAATAAATCTGTTCCCTGAATTATGGAAGAGAATTGTAAAAAAATATGTTGTTAATGAACTGCACGATTCATGTGGGATATATTATAAGCGTAAGCGAGTTATAGTAAAAGTTTTAACTGATTAGTTGAAATGTTACCTTACGTTATAGCAAGTTTACTAGAGGATGTTGTTAAATTCGACACTAATTATTGTTTTCTCAATTATACTTACGTACAACCAAATTAAATCTAAAAAGGAAGTCACACAAGCGATGAGGAAGATTATTGAAAGTATTGAGAATATTCAAAAAAATCTTCACGCTGATATAGGGAACGAATTATCTAACAGGAAAATGATAAAAGCCTCATGCTTAATTTTTAGAATAAATTATAACAAATTTTCCAATTTAAAGGCGATGTCCAAAAATAAATCGTGGGAATTAAAAGTAATTAAATATTTTAGGCGATATATTCAAAAATATTATAATATGAAACAGGTACAGAAATAATATCGAAGGTCACAAAAATAAAACAATTTAAGTTGCTCATGCTTATCACTATAAATTTTAAGATGTAACTACGTGTAAAATTTTAAAATTTAAAAACTAAACTATTAAAAAATATGGAAAAAACAAAGGTTTTAATTTTGCTAACTGCATCTTAACCGAAGACCAGCTTTTATCAATCGTCAGTTTTCTCTATCATATCCGCATGATTTAAAATAATTTAAAATCGCCAAAATTCTATTTGTTTCCTTGTTACAGTAAACCTAATAAATCCGATAGCGATCAAAATAATAGGCCGAAACTGGGATTTCGTTTACTTTCGAAACGAGACTGTTACACTTAGATTGCATGTTGTAAGCTTTATTCTTGTTCGTGCAATCAAGCTGTTCCACAACTCTAAAAGAGTTTGCGCAATTGAAATTTAGGCGTTCAGGTTTTGTCGTATTACCTTAAACTGTCATTAAATTAAAACTTTGGTCCTTCGGGTTAAATTCAGGCTATTCCTCTATTATTCAAGAACTGTCAAAATAGTACCTCGTCTAGACCAGGAACTGCTCATGAGCGAATAGACTCTCTGAAAATCAATTGTGCTACTCTCAGATTTTTTCCCTACGCAACGCTGTTTGTTTGTCTTCAAATTTTTTCTTGAGAATATATAATCTAGGCATGTCCCACTAATTGGGCGCTTAATATTATTTATATATGACCAAAGACGGTAGTATAGCTACCCAATAGAAAAATCATTCTAATGCAAAGATGTGAACGTGTTTTTTTTTGCTTTCTGAATATTCGACGGTTTATTAATCTTGTACGAGATTGTCGTAAAAATTGTCGTGCTCTTCTTCAACCGATGGTTTTAGATCTTGTAGCTGACAGTATTTGGACTCGGTTAATAGAAATCGATTTGAGTAGAGTATATTAGGATTAATTTACTTTAATTTTGGAAAAGGCATACAAAAAAAGGATTAAAAATACGAAGTCTTATTAAAATATATGGCATTTTTATAAATAATATTTTTAAGAACTCTTGTGACCTCAGCCGAATATTTTAATTTAATCTGTTTTAAATATTATTTCTATTTTATCAATTAATCATATGGGTTCTTATAATTAGGTAATAGCTAAAAAGAAAAAATACCTAGTTTTTTATTATACCTTAAAAAATGTTAAACAATAATGCATACAAGTTGCAGTTTGTAGCTATATTCATCTATTCTATGATAGAAGTTTAATGATACATCGGCGGTGACGCGCTGCAGTCTTAAAATTCCACCATTCTCATTGTAGTATCTATAAAGTAATACTGGCAACGTGGCGCATGAATTGCACGAACCGTCCGAAGGTTACCGCCGCCAAGTAAAATATTGTGAGCGCATTGATGTCTCCGAGCCGTTTCACACTCGCCTCTAGCGAGCAGCGGTTATAAACCATAATGATATTAATGACAACTCACCTGGCGACGGGTGCGCACGTAGTATCGACATTTTCCTTTCACGAGGCTTCAGAGGTTTGTCATCATGTCAAGTCAAAGACATTTTCACTATTTTCCCGCCCGACCGCTGCCGCTGAGCGATTGTGAAGTGTGGAGGATGTTATTTATACAAATTATCAGGCAAATTTAATCAAGATTAATTGTAATTTTATCGTGAAGAGTGTGAGTGGTTCACCTGACCCTGACTGGAGTTATTTCGATGGATTCTCAAGATCAAAGATTCATGCAAGTAATGAATGTTTATGAAGGTAAAGTAGGGAAAATAATTATCAATATTTTAATCGAAGTATACTTATAAAATAAGGCAGAAGGAACTAACCCAAACTAAGTTAGATTTGCTGTGGTTGAGTGTTTTATGAACGTGCCACTGGTAAAAATAATCATTTTCTAAAATATATTTTTCTATGGATTATCTTAGTTGGCTTAAAATTAAAATTATTGTGGCCCCTTTTAAAATTTAAATTTTGATCTCTTTGGACTGACACTTGCTTGTATGACAATAGTTTTGTTTGTCTTGTCATATATAAGGTAACAACCTTCACACATGATATTTTATATATTAGGCCGCCATACACGATGCAGTTTACCGGAAGGCAGGACTTTCGATTCGCAAACCCGAAGCAAGCCTGTATTCTCGGCTAAGGCATACACGTTACGTTTTATTCGGAGAATTTTGTTCAGTTTTTAGTGTGGTGCGAAGCGAAAAGTTATAGACAAGATCTAGGCAAATGATTTTATGTTAATAGGAGTTGCTTTATTATCTAAAAAACAGCAAAAAATAAAGCGAAACGTTCGAAATGGATAAATCAGAGGTTAATAAATCGACAAGTAAATTCGCATATGCACCTAATAAACGAATTACGACTGGAACCTGATAACTCTTGGCCTGTACCCATATCGTCACAATACACGTTTCGACTTGCAAGCAAACAACCTAGCCGGAAGGTAAATAATCAAGCCCTGACTGTTTTTTGGGAGGCCGAGAGTTCAGGCCCGGCCTTCCGGCCACTATGACCACTAACGATACAATTTGCCTTCCGGTTTGCAAATCGAAAAGCTGGCCATACAACATGCAGTTTACCGGAAGGCGGGCCTTTCGATTTGCAAACCGGAAGGTAAACTGTATCGTTAGTGGTCATATTGGCCGAAAGGCCGGGCCTGAACTCTCGGCCTCCCAAAAAACAGTCAGGGCTTGATTATTTACCTTCCGGCTAGGTTTTTTGCTTGCAAGTCGGAACGTGTATTGTGCCGAGAGTTATCAGGTTCCAGTCGTAATTCGTTTATTAGGTGCATATGTGAATTCACTTGTCGATTTATTAACCTCTGTTTTACCCATTTCGAACGTATGCGCTTTATTTTTTGCTATTTTTTAGACAATAAAGCAACTCCTATTAACATAAGATCATTTTCCGAGATCTTGTCTACAACTTTTCGCTTCGCACCACACTAAAACTGAACAAACCCTCCGAATAAAACGTAACGTATATGCCTTAGCCGAGAATACAGGCTTGCTTCGGGTTTGCGAATCGAAAGTCCTGCCTTCCGGTAAACTGCATCGTGTATGGCGGCCTAAAGGTCCGCCTTCCGGTAAACTGCATGGTGTATGGCCAGCTATTACATTGGTTGTGTTCACGCAGTCCCCGCATCTTTCTAAAATTTGACGAGCCATATATCCATCTTTCTCATACGTGGTCATAAGTGTGCATGTTATTTGTGGTGAAGTTTTGACAAGCACTATCGAATTTAAGAAAGCTGCTGAGACCGCTGACTGTTGGTGAACATAACCATTGTTAGCTTTGAAGCTACTATCCATCCCTTTCACCTTGTATAGTGTCATGGATTTAAAAGACATATTTGAACTGACACAAAATCTGAGCCAATTCTATCATAAAATTAAAATAAAAAATGTAATATATTTCATATTTTATTTCCGTGTGCCTCATCTTATATTTTATATGATATCACTGGTACTGTCAAAAACCAAAAGATATGAAGGTAATTAAAATTGCCTGACTTGAACATGAACACACTACTCGGTGGTTGTATATCCTTTAATTGTAGTGTAACTACTGTTTTTAAATTTATTGAGTATATAGAGAGAATATTAAACGGATATAGAAGTATATGTTGACTGAAACGTAATGTGATGTAGTATACTGCATACAGAAAACTCAAAATTCAAAAAAATTCAAAAAATTTATTCATTTGCTAAATTCATAAGATTTATGAAATATCTCTACCTAGAAACAGTTTTTCTTTTTTTTTCAGATAATGCAATTAAGATATGCATGGAATGCCAAACAGCATATAGTAATCTATATAACCTAAGACTCCATGCCAAACGAATGCATCCTGATAAAGTATCAGAACTAGCTCCTCCAATTTATAGAAATAAATGCAATTATAGGTTCTCGTTTGAAATATGTGACAAAAATTTCAATGTTGAGAAATCCGTCCGTTTTCATATGAAGTCTCATGGAATAAACACACAATTGGAAAATGTGTCACAAAAGTGTCCAGTCTGTCAAACACTTGTTTCAAAAACTGAAGACATATTAAAACATTTTGAAGTGGTACACTCAATCAATATAATTCGCAAAAACCTGAAGTTTACTTCATTACATGATTTTGAAAAATGGCTTAAACAATTGGAAAAAGAACCAGTAGTCAAATTTGTGAAAAAAAAGAACAGATGTTTTAAAAATTATAGAACAGTAAAATATGCTTGTCATCGCTCTGGAATGTATAAGTGTAAGGAAAAAAAAATAAGATCTTTAAAAATAAAAGGAAGCGTTAAAATAAATGGATATTGCTCAGCTAGCATAAAACTAATTGAAAAATCTGATGAGACGTGTTATATAGAAATGATTGAAACTCATGTCGGCCATCCATTTGAAACTAACCTTGGCTATTTGACTCTCACCAAAAAAGAGAGGCAAATGCTTGCATCTCAGATAGCTAGTAAGGTGCTGTTTGATGATATTTTAGATAGTGTGAGAAATTCCATGACAGATATGAAGTTAGAAAGAATTCATTTATTACAAAAAAAGATCTCCACAACATTGAAAGTTGTTTCAAATTGTCCTCGGATTTAGTTAGGCATTCAAATGATGCCATCAGCCTAGAAGCTTGGGTTAATCAGATGAAAATTGAAAAAGACTGTGTGATGTTTTATAAAGCACAGGGAACGACATGTGACACACATCAATGGCTCAAGAATGAAGACTTTGTCTTACTGATTATGACTGACGGCCAATGTGAACTTTTAATAAAATATGGATCAGACTGTGTTTGCTTAGACGGCACCCATGGTTTAAACAGTTATAACTTTGAGATGCATACCTTGTTGGTATTGAATAATCTCAGAGAGGGATTTCCATGTGCTTTCTGTATTTCAAACCGTTCAGACAAGGAAATCTTGAAATTTTTTTTTGGGCATATCAGAGAAAAAGCAGGCATTATTTCAGCAAATATATTTATGTCTGATTTGGCTGAAGGATATTTCAGTGCTTGGGAAGATATCATGGATACACCAAAGAAAAGGTAAATTTTTATCTCTGAATAACATAATATTAAATATGTGAATTATTATTGAACCAATAATTTTTTATTGCCTATGAATTTAAATACTTTAACTAACATATTTATCTCTCAATTTTATTTTTTAATTTAAATTTAGTACCTAAGTATCTGACATAGGGAAAAATTTCTGTAAGTTAGGCACCTACTAGAACTAAAATTGTATTTTAATAGTATGTAGTTTTTTAAGTAACATTAATACCTTCCAAATAAAGGAACATAAATCTTAATTTTTCATTATTTTGTTTTAGACTATTCTGCACGTGGCGTCTGGATCGAGCTTGGAGGCATAACCTTCCAAAAATTAAATCTAAAGAAAAACAGGTACACTTAACAGCTATCTATAGTTTTATAATGTTTTAAAAGTTTAATAAGTATTGTAATATTCACCCAATAGATTTTTTGTTATCAAAGTATTTCCTTGAATATGTGGTGTAATAAACAACACATATTTACCTTTGATGATGAAAAGTTTTTAAAAATATTTTTCATGCTTTTTAGGTTGTAATTTACAAACAATTACGCACTCTTCTTGAGGAACGAGATCAAAATGCATTTCCGCTGATGCTCTCCAATTTTTGTAAGACATGCTCATTTGATCCAGAAACAGCTGAATTTGCCAAATATTTCATAGAAACCTATTCCTCAAATTATGAATACTGGGCATATAGCTTCCATCTACACTGCGGCATAAATACAAATATGCATTTAGAGAGAATGCATGAAACACTAAAATACATTTATTTAAAAGGGAAAAGGGTAAAGAGATTGGACAAGGCTATATCTGCAATCATGCGTTTTGTTAGAGACAAGCTCATAGAAAGGTTAGTTGTCATAAATAAAGGAAAGCTGTGTACAAAAATCAAAGAATTGAGGTTCAGACATAAAACAAGCATCTTAGTGGATCCAGCATCAATTGTTGAAACAAAAAATGGTTGGGAATGTCCTTCTTCAAAATCTGGAGAAATATATTTACTCCAAGAGGGTAATCAGAACTGTACCTGCCAACTTGTCTGTACTGATTGCAATATATGCTTACACAGATATTATGGTCCATGTGTAGATTCGTCAATCAAATCTAACATGTGTAAGCATATACATTTGTTGGCAAAATCAAGGAATCAAACATCACTTTCCAATAATAATGGACATGAGCCTAATATTGGTAAGAATTGCTTTTTGTACGACATAAGTATTTCTATTCATTTACATTTTTAATGAAACTATCCAGTAGGTGCTACAAATTATCCAACAAAAATTATAGCTGGCTGGGAACCAACACTTTGGTAATTGAATAGCAAAAGTTATTTTTATTTTATATTTTGGGAGATAAGGTATCAACGTAGTGTGGTTAGTTATCTGGTGATTGTTTTTTACATACCTAATATGTATCTGGAAGTTTTTTTGAGGCATAAGGATAGTCGTAATATTATATGTGTTGATATGTCGAACATGGTAGATATTATTTAATTTACAGGTCGCACTTGTTAAGTATGTACCTATATGTCAATCGAATCGTCGGTTTCTCAAATATTTTGTTATATGTATATATGCATGCATCAAATAGTTTGGGTTAGTTTGGGTTAGTTTGGGTTAGTAGAAGAACATCACATACGTACGAGTATACTATTTTTTGTGGTGAAGAATTTCGTCCTCTCAAATTCAGTTTGTACAAAAAAATATGATGGTTTTCATTTTCCCTTTTGTAGGTATTCATATCATTTGAAATAAAGTGTATTACTATTTTTATTATTATAATAAATCTACTAATATTATTTATCTGTGACTTTTGCTTAGAAAGTAAAGTTATTAAAAAAAAGTGTAATAGAAATATTTCTTATTATTTATCTAGAAAACTTTTCACATTCATGCACGTTTGGTAAAATGCAGTATGTACTAAAATGTTGAAATAAAAAGTCATTTAAAATTTTTTTCTGTTTCCAGATGGTTGTTTATTTGAGGATAATTCTTGTACTCAGGAGAGCCAAACAAATGCCAATGAGTCACAGGTGATTTTGCAACAGTTAAGTAAAAAAACAAATGTGGCTTCATTGCATGAGATCAAACAGAACCTTGAAAAACGGTTTTCGTCTCATGTTGACTCAGCACATTCACCAACGAAAATTAGGTTGATCCAAGATGTATTGGCTCCACTGTCTCCTCTATTAAATGCTGCTGCGAAAAAGACTGAAAGTTTTCCAGGGCCAACAGATACTTCACCCCATAATGCCAAAATAACCGTTCAGCGACGCTTCTGGTTTACAAAAAAGACAAGAAAAAGAGGGGATAATTTAAAAAAGCCTTCAGAGATTGAGAAGACGACCAACATGGCTGTATCACGTTTGTATGGTAAAAATATTATTATGATTATTATAGTTTGAATGTGTTTCTTTTTATATCATATCTTCGCCTAGAGAAGCTGTGCAATTTCAATAGATAAAAATCGTAAAAGTGGTTTACCCAGAATTTTCGTCTAATGTAGGGCCTTGTTATATAAAAAAAAAATCTAGTTTCATTCTGTAGGCATGTTTTGTATGTTTTTGCTTTACCTATAATGTACTATTTATTATATTATGTGAAATGTTCTCTCTTATTTAACATTAAATATGTCAAATTTTCCAAAAAAAAAATTATCTTCGATTTTTATTTTTTAGGTAGGTATTAAGTTAGCTAAATAAGTTTTCTGCAATTTGGTACCCCCCAAGCCATATTTTTGAAAACAGTATTCATATTACTACCCCTTTTTCTCATTTTTCCCCTCGATATTCTGATAATATGACATCAAATATTTATTTTAATGAATTCATAAGTATTAATCATTTGATATCTTCAACCCTGAGACAAGGCAACTAATATTTTTTCTGCTTTAAGGCTCCTTTACTTTCGTAGCCATATAAGCTCAATTTGCAAATACGTATGTATTTTTAACAAAATATGATTCCCAATCACAAAAATAATAATTTATTCATAAGGTGTGATCTTTAAATTAATAATTATTCTAATGTTTCCTATCGACATTCTCATCTCTAATATAGTCTCATTCCTACAAGAAAGCCCCGCCCAACTGTCACTATGGTTTATAACCGCTGCTCGCTAGAGGCGAGTCCGTTTCACGTGCGTCCATAAGGGTAGGTCTTCTTATCGTAGTAGAATATTCTTTAGAATATTCTTTGATTTGAGTCAGCAGAAATACTTAAAGTAAATACGAAAAACATATTTCAAAACTGCCCAAATAAAGACCATAACAATACTAATAAAAGTTTTTTATTAAGTTTTTGGATCACATTTTAACATTGAAAATGTTTTTGTTTTCCTAGTATAGGACCTCTTATCGTGAAATGTGCACGCTACATTTGCCACACATGACGTCACACGCGTGAGAGGTCCTGTTAGTTTGTTTATTTAGACTTAAATTTGATTATAACGTATCGGAATCTGTTCAAATGGCTAAAATAAATTGGAAGTAACTGAAACTAACCGAAAGGTCATTGAACGACTAACCAAAAGCACCAAAACGGGCTAAAACGTATTGAAATAAATTAAAAATATAGAAGTAAGTAAAAGTAACCCAAATTAACCGAAATTTGGTGACTAACCAAAACGAACCAAAACATTAAAATTGCTTATAACGTATCGGAACCGGTTCAAAAGACTAAAATAAATTGAAACTAACTGAAAGTAACCGATAGATGATTGAATGACTAACCAAAAGTAACTAAAAGCACTAAAACGGCCTAAGACGTATCGAAATGGATTAAAAATATTATAAGTTAAAACTAACCCAAATTAACCGAATTTTGAAGACAAACCAAAACTAACCAAAAACATTAAAATTGCTTATAACGTACCGCAACCGGTTCAAATGACTAAAATATATTATAACTAACGGAACTTCACCGAATGTTGATTGAACGACTAACCAAAACTAACCAATAGTAACTAAAAGCCTCAAAAAGGGCTAAAACGCATCGAAATAGATTACAAATAATGGAGTAAGTTAAAACTAATTCAAATTAACCGAATTTTGGTGATTAACCAAAAATAACCAAAAACAATGAAATTTGTAATAATGTATCGGAACCGGTTCAAATTATTAAAATAAACTAAAACCAACTGAAATTAACCAAAAGTTGATTGAACGACTAATCAAAACTAAAAAAAAAATAACCAAAGGCACCAACAAGGGCTAAAACATATCGGAACAGATTAAAAATATTAAGGTAAGTTGAAACTAACTTACATTAACCGAATTTTGGCGACTAACTAGAGTTAACCAAAAACATTAGAATTAGTTATAACGTATCGGATCCGGTTCAAATGACTAAAATAAATTAAAAGTAACTAAACCTACACCAAAAGCTGATTGAATGTTTAACCAAAACTAATCAAAAGTAGCCAAAAACGCCAAAAAGAGCTAAAACGTATCGGAACAGATTAAGAATAACAAAATAAGTAACTAACCCAAATGAACCGAATTTTGGCGTCTAACTAAAAGTAGCCAAAAACGTTTATATTAGTTATAACGTATCGGAACCGGTTCAAATGACTCAAATAAATTGAAACCTACTGAAAGTAACCGAAAATTGATTGAATAACTTACCAAAACTAACCATAAGCAACTAAAAGCACCTAAACGGGCTAAAACGTATCGAAACAGATTTAAAATATTGAAGTAAGTTAAAACTAATCCAAATTAACCTTATTTTGGTGACTAACCAAAAATAACCAGAAACACTGAAATTGGTTATAACATATCGGAACCGGTTCAAAAAGCTAACTGAAATTAGCCGAAAGCTGAATGAACAACTAACCAAAAGCACCAAAATGGGTTAAACCATATCGGAACAGATTAAAAATATTAAGGTAAATTGACCGAATTTTGCCGATTAACTAAAGTTTACCAAAAATATTAAAATTTGTTATAACGTATCGGAACCGGTTCAAATTACTAAAATAATTTAAAACCAACTAAAGCTAACCGAAAGCTGATTGAATGACTAACCAAAACTAATCACAAGTAACCAAAAGCATCAAAACGGGCTAAAAAGCACCAAAACGGCCTAAAACGAATCGGAACAGGTTAAAAATATTACAGTAAGGTAATGGCTAATTATATATTAATAGATTTTCCTATCTACAAGTGGAGGGTAATTTTTTAGGTCTTCATATCTGCACCTTTTTTATTTATTTGTGTTTTAATTATGAGAATGTTTAATATTATTTTTATAAATGCATTTCTTTAATTATATATATTATAAATACTCGTGTTAGTATTTTTACCTTTTTAAACTTTGATTTTAGAAACTATTTGAATTTCAACACTAATCACATTTTTGCGATTTATTCATCATTTTCAATGTCCCCCCCGGTTGCATCTTTGAAAAGGACTGTGAATTTTTGTAATGCCCCAGTAAATTCGTTTAAAAATATTATTATGGTTTCATCCTGAAAATTCCATTTAAAAATCGGGCTTTGCGTACAGCCAAAATAATAGGTAGGTAACGTTATTAAAACAATGTTTCTTTTAATTTTAGAATAGGTAGAGTTGCTATACAAGTTTTTGCTTTGAAAAATAACGGGAAAACCTGAAAAACAAATAAAATTTCATTTAGAAGCGTTATTAAGAGCATCATTTTTTGGTAATTAGGCATGTGATTAGATACATATAGTTTAGGGCTTGTATCGTGGTTTATAAATATTTTTACTCCGTATAAAAAGGGTCATTACACATTAGTGATTAAGTGTATTTACAGCTTCGCCCTGACTTGCAATGACTTAGTTAAAAATACCAAAGAAAATAATTGCTTGCTATTATTTTATTTTCTCAATAAATATGATAGGAATCCAAAAACATTAAACACCATTAAAAAACTACTAAAACAGAGTTTTATCCCCAGTATCGAAACATAATTTTTGCACCAATTGCACTTGAGTACAAAAATTCAATTTCGGTATTGTAGATAAAACTCCGTTGTAGTGCATTTTGCCGAAAGTTCCAAACCCCATCTTAATATTACGAAAGCCTGTGAAGAAAATACTTACCACAATTAATAATCCACTCCTTGCACATTTACTCATATTTGGAAGGAAATCGAAATAATCAATTCCAATTTCATTTACCGTGACCGGGCAGTCAAAATACTGGCAGCATTTAGGGGTTCTAAATGTAACATTTAATAAATCTCCTATCTAAACAACTTCTTGTGGATGACCCAGAGTTGACTAAAGACCTTGATAGATTGAACATCGAAGAAAAGTGGCGGACCTATTTCTTTACTATCGATACTACTACATAAGGTGTTCGAACGAGCTGGCACTTATGATTCCGCCCAGAGTTGTGCCAAACGGAAACACCCGTCAGACACAAGCTGCTCATCAAAATACGATTCAGTTGCGAACACCTAGGACGTCGCTATTGCGGGACTTCTTTGACTGGAGGACTGTGTCGCTCTGGAGTGGACGAGTAACGCCTTTCCCGAAAACTGCAACCTACAGCGCTGCAAGTCCAACGTCCATCGTCTTCTCCGCACACGCACGGCTAGTATAGGACTTTCCTTTCGTGTGTGTGTGCCGAACATAAAAAAAATTCTTTGCTATCACTTAAAACCAGAGGAGAAAAGGTGATGTCTGATATTTCGCAACATTAGGGTTGGCATAGTCCAAGACATTAAAATTCGTATCATCTATCAGAATTTCTACATTTTGATTAAGGTTATTTCCTAACTTCAAGACTAATCCTACTTACCACAACGTTCGATAATTCTAGTCTATATGCCGTAACTCATTAACTGTATATCAAGTACGAAATGACACTCAGTTCTACGACAATGCGTCGCTACGTCTAATGCCGATTGTAAATTTTACGAGTAAGAAATGGTCAGTTCGTGCAGGCTTTATCCTCAATTTTTTTACTACTATCGTCATAAAAATTTGTTAAAAGTTATTACAAAAGTACAGTTATGAAAAATAAACAGAAAAAGTTGCCAGTGTTGATCTCAATCCACTAATTACGTACCTGCTTCCAACCGCGCTACTTTGCATGCTAACCTTAAACAACTTTAATGTATTTTCGATTAATGGCCACTTTTTACAAAAAGAATACAATTTTTTACAAACTTTTTAAGCTCCAATCTGGTTTTGGCACGGTGTAAATAAATATACGGTAGGTTCACTGGAGGCAAATTTCGAATTTCGCCGACAGCGTTTGGCATCGGAGCGAATCTGGATCAATCTGGTTCGTGACCTGCGGTGGCTCTGCTACGAGGGACAGTGAGTGTGCAAGCGCCCTGATATTGTGTACTTGGCGTGGCGTTGTATCATGCATCAAATTATAACGGAAAGCGCATCAGCGAATACTTTTTGAATATCTCCAGAACGTTGCCCGACAGACAGCTCGCGGCTTTTGTGTTTGATGTAAAAACATCAAAACGATTTTGCTGAGTGATTCTACCCTATATTGTTTGTACTCTGGTTTTGGAGGTCATCAGCTCTCAGATCATCGCATCGATCGTCCGGTTCTACAGACCGACATCGACGCATCGACTTGAACCAATACCTCCTGCAAAAAGGCCTGACGGCTTACGCGTGACGTCATCAAATCTGGGCAAAAGTTATTTACAGGTGTATATTTAAATGTGCAATTTTTTTTAAATTTCACAGGTCAAATCATGCAAAAATCTCGAAAATATATAAAAAACTTGTTTTTTTTTTGTAAATTTAACTTTTTTTATATGCAGTTTTCAAACATAATTGGGCTAATATTACTTTAAGCGCGACTATTAAGGTTGATAAAGTTTTTTTACTCATTTTTTATTAAGTCAAAAGTTAAATTATAGTTTACTTACCTTTTTCTGCATACATAAGTAATACTTAAGGCCTTCTGGTTGAAACAAGGCTGCGAGTCATGAACTGAGCCATTAGACGCGTCTCAATCGATTTTTTAAGGAAAATAAGATTTCAAAGCAAAATCTTTTGAAAATCATAATATATAGGTGGCAAAATGTCAATAGGTATAAAGATGTCATAATAGATAATAGTAATGTCAAATTTGGTAAATTATGTCTAGGGACTGACCCATAACTCTGAGCAGGATTGTGCAATAAACTGTTTTCTGGTACTTCGCGATACAACCAGTCGTTTCTATGTCCCCTGATGGTCTCGAGGTCTGCATGGTTAGCCTTCACTGTGGCGACCCGGGTTCAAACCCCTTCGGTTTTTTTTTTTTATTTTTTTAAGGTTATATTTCTAAACATTTTTTTTTTCTTGATTTTGGGTATGTCTTGGGTTAGTTTGGATTAGCACCTGGTTAGTTTCCTTTTCTTGAGCTCCCCTAGCGAGCGAAGCGAGCGGAGGACCATGCGAAAAGTGAATTTAGGCAACCCACATTACTCCTCAGAGTTATGGGTCTGCCCATAGACATTAGAAATTTGGTAGTGCGATTTCTCCATCTAAAGGACCACGCAATATTTAAATGGAAAATGGTTACCCGTGATATTTGCATGAAATTTAAGTATGTTATTAGGGATGTCCTAAGCATAATTTTTTAATAGGCACAACCTTGTAAGGTAAATCGAAAAATGTCAACCATTATGACTTGTGTCAAAATACTGCCAAGCGATAGCACTCATCTTTTTAATTTTTTGATATTTCATGATGTCATTTGACCTTTTTGAAAATTGTGATTTCAAAAAATAAAAAAAATGACGGAGCTAGGAGAACATGACATTTGTTTGGATGCAAAAGAAAGACTTAAATCTGGTTCTTTAAGGCAGTTTAGTTATGATAAAGCATGAAAAAGCTTTATACAGGTTTTAGATTTTATTTTTTGGGTTAGATTAGGTATATTATTTGGGTCTAATATTCATTTATTAAGAGTCTCTAGTTTCCTTTTTTTACTTAAAAGATTATGATTATGTTTAGAACAATAGTTTTAGGAATTGTATTTGAAATGCTGATAAGACAATTTTTTTAAATAACAATGTTTAGGTGATTTTTACAGATATCAAAAGGAGTCAAAAGGCTGTCTTCATTAGGTAATTTAACAACAGCTCACAAAGAAAAGAATTTTTATTGTAAATATCCAAAGAAGTATCTTCGAGCTCATTAATCAGTTTTTTTTTTAATATAATATAGGGTGCTGAAACTATGTCCATAAGAGAACATTCATGCCAAGTTCATTAAAACAGTATTTGGTAATTTCAAGCAGCCCATGAAGGGTATGACTTAAAGCTTAAACTTACGTCCTTTGGAAAATCGAATATATGAACTTTAGGTCCATTTTTATAGTTTCCGTTACAGCCTTTTTGAGGCATAATTACCAAAAAACTAGCCGAAACCGAAAGAAAATCATACAATTAAACACAAACAAAAACTTATAAAAGTGCTGTAACAACAAGTCGAGTATTGGCTGTAAACAAGCTGGCCGAACGGCACACATTAAGGTACTGCACAAAATCAACAGGTCTTTAAGTCCGAAATATATGGTTTTACGTATTTAAAAATACGCCTAACAATATAAATTATCCTTCGCATCTCCGCCATCCCTCATTACACTTTGTAGTATACAACTTTTTCCCAATCGGTACAATTTTTAAAGAAGTTATCTAAAAACATGGTGATTCAGCCGACCCTGGCTAGCCGCTCGAGCTCATGCATCGCCTTGATGCGTCATTACAATTTTGCACTGGTCGGTGACAAGCAAGAATCCGTAAATCGGTTCTTTCTTTTGGTTTTAAGAAGAAAAATGCCTAGAAGTCGTATTTCTAGTATAGTGATGTGTTAGTGATACGTCTTGCTCGCAAAGGAGGCGAAAAAAGGGGGCAATATGCATCGGGAGAAGCGAATCAGGGGGTGAGTCCATATAAGATTATATGCCAAAATTTCAAATATACGCAAATACCTGGTTATCTTAAATATATAAAAACAGAATCTCTTGTATAAAAGCAAACTAAATGTGTATAATACTAAACTGAGTATTATGAATAAATATGACACTTGTAACCCTTATTTTTTTTTACTTAATAAAATTGAAATGGAAAATACTCTCAAACTTCTAAAACTAACTATACTTATTAGAATAAAATAGAGTGCGAACGGGTTACAGTCAAAAACACATACCACACAAAAGGTATGTGGTCAAAAATGCGAATGAAGCAGTAAACAAAAATTAAATGTGCTCATTGCGATTTGAATTATACTAACAAACTGTTATTTATATACGAGGGCATGACAAAACATTGTTACATTTATTTGTCGTGTTTGCACAATTACACAGAATCAAACAATATATTCGGAATTGAAATATATTATATCGAAATGAATATAAGTAATAAGCAACAGTTGACGATACAAGCTATTCGAACCGTTCTCTAGTAATCTCGTCTAATCATACATCCTACCAAAGATGTATATTGTAATTATTGCTATTACTGTATTAACAAATACTTTTCAAAAAAAAAATAAAAATAAAATAAAAAATAAAATTTTGAGTAAGTCGAAGAGTGTCCTTTTCTCACGAAATTAACCTCTAAAAACTAGCCACAAAGGCAAGCTGACGCATAATTTACGAGCGACTAAATCCCAAGTTGGGTATTATTATAGCTTGCATGGCCCTCCGTTGGCTTTGCTCGCAACGGAGGCTCAATCAACAAGAACTAAAAGTGCTAACCAAAACTAACCCAAAATTAAGGGAAAAAGGCGGAATGTTATCGTTCGGCTTTGTCGAAGCAATGTAATACCGGAACGCATTATTTTTAAACAATTCGTGTTGACATGAGCCGTCCGGTGAGGGAAAAAATTGGAGTAAACATTGCTTGCAGGAGATGTTAATAACTAATAATAATACCTATTTACAAATTCGCATTTGAAGATGCGAATAACTTTAACTAAAATTGGCCTTCACATTTGCAGATGTGAAGGGCCCCCAACAGCCTCCACCCCAGTAGGTATATTATGTAAAAGTAGTTAGAGGCACACTATATCCCTATATTTGCCGATGTAAAAGATATATGTACTGACAAAAATAAAACGGTATAGTGCTATGTATTTGCAGATACAAAAACAAATAACCACCATACTATTGCAACCCTCTTACATAAAATTATTGCATTGGAGGTAGCGAATTATTACACTCTTGGTTCTATTCAAAACAGAAATTACAGTATTTGCAGATACTGTAAATATGCTAAAAAATCGTTGCTTTTGCAGATGCAGTCGAAAGCATAACCAGGGTTAAGCAGCAAGCAAAAAGGTGAATAGTTCGTTGTATTAGCAGATACAATCGATCGTACCCACTGTCTGCAATTGCAGTTGCAGATAGTGAACATATTCATGAACCTATTTTTCTGTTCAAAAACAGAAATTGCAGCATTTGCAGATGCTGTAAATAGGCTAACAGATCGTTGCATATGCAGATGCAATCGATATCATAAGTAGCAAAACCAAGGAAACTCTTTTGCATTTGCAAATGCATTAGAAGATCCTCTCACGCTAGCTGAGGAAATAACTTAGCCAAATCAAGACTATCAAGACTTACCAACATCAGAAGCACCAGATGGTCCTGAACAAAGTAGCGACCACCTAGCTGTGTAGGTGTAGGATAATAAAAAAAAATAAAATTAAAAAATAAATAAATAAATAAATAAATAAATAAAAAACGACGAAATCACACCTGCGAGGCCAGAACTACATACTCAGATAGTTTAGACGGGACAATTACTTATTAAAAGGACTAAAGATAAAAAAAAAAACCAGTATGATAGAGAAGTATCCACCAGCTGCCAACTGCAATGTCCTCAGACCATCAAAATTAAATCTCGAAGAGAGTACTAAATCCTGCCAAGACAACTACTGTATCAATTACAGAAACAACTATAGTCCGTGGGATTAGTGCCTTAGCCCTCCCTTTCAATAATTTAATTAGCCAACCGTCTGAACTAGAATTATACGTTCAAAATTAGCAGAAAAAAGATAAACAGTTCAATAATAGAGTTGGTACAGGATTATAAAATCCCTTTCAATAGGACACCACTCCGGTTAGCAAAGTAGAAGACTACATAGGACGGCAAAAAATTTAATTTCAAAATACGCATTCTTGGGGAAAACTGATCTCTTAAAGATGCATGTTTCCTTATCCCTATGCACAGTAGTCAAAAAAAAAGTTGTTAAGATTCGTTTTTTGCAACGTACTATACCAATTTAATTGTGTTTCATTTGGTTTATGTACAGCTCCATATCTTTTCACAAAACTGAAACCAGATGTAAGATATGTAAAATTAAAGGGTATAAAAACTGTACTCTACTTAGACAATTGGCTAGTTATTGGCAATTCAAAAGAGAATTACTTAAAAGTATAAATAAAATTACATAAACATTACAAGATTTAGGTTTTATATAAAAAAGCGTAGTTATTCCCCCTCAACCATGCTCACTTTTGGGGTTTATACAAGAGAAAAGGGACCTACGGGCAGAACAGTCTATTATCTTTACCCTGAAAAATACTTACTCACATC
>MU183031.1:126975-141587 GCA_016904865.1 Pissodes strobi | reverse complement strand
ATTGGCATGATAATACTGGTATACTATTTGACACACATTAAATTAATTCAATAGCCGTATCTTGTCAATAATATTGTAAAGTTGTAAATGTTACAAAACCAAGTAGTGCGATTTTTCCCTTTAACTGGCCGATTTTTGTTATCGATACTCTGGCCACTTACTTCTCACTACCTTACTTCCGCTGTTCCTAGTCGCTCGAAAGATGAATCTCCATTTGGAGCGTCCTCTTGAAAGATGTACATATTCATATTATTTTTTTGTGGGAATTGATGGGTCCTTCTCGTCTGGACCCTCAAGACAAGCAGACAGTTTGACTATCTAAAATTATCTTTGTTATTTTTGACCATCGGGTCTAAATACCGTCTGATTCTGTCTTTAAATTAATTGGCAAATGAGCTAGTACGTGTATTTTTTGAAAATATCGGCCAAATTGCCTAAAAACGATGTGTGACGAATAGTGTGGTGACCCCTCCTACAAAATATGTATAAACCTACCAGCTATATATGAGTATAATGACATCATAGATTAATTAATTTAGACTAGTTTATGTTTAGTAAATATTGCTTATTTTTGATACTTTGTGACCAGCTGCGTTTAGTCAGAACCTTAAGGACTTCAAGTCTAGCTAGAACCATTTCCAAATAGGAGTTAGGCAATATTAATACTTAATTTAATTTAATTTGATTTAAATTAATAATCTGATAATTCAGATGACATAAACATTATTTTATAGGCAATACCATAACCCCAATTTAATTTGGGATCTAATCCATTGTTTTATTGCGGTTATGTCTGTGAAAGTTTTTACTATTTGAATAAATAGTATAACTAGAATCCAGGTGTTTATTTTGGTAAGCTCAAGTGAAAGGTAAAAGAATAATTTCATATTTTACAATATTCTTATCCGGGGTATGTTTCTAAATTGTATTATCCTGATTTCAATGTGCAAAAATCATTGCTATATTCCTAGTGCAAAATTTCGTGGCGCCTTCACCTAACTGGCAAGTCATAGACCCACGTGTTTAAATAATACTAAAAGTGATCATTTTTGATGGCGAAGCAGGGTGTCTGCCTTTACTGAGGCTTTCTTTATAAAATTCGAGGAAATGTGAAGTGTAGGGTTGACCACAAGATGCGGGGATACATCCTGTCCACCACACCTTGTCTGACTTCCCAACCCGCATCGGAAAAAGACTGGGGAGTCCGTTTTCAATTCTTTGGAGCTGTATCTTTCCCGGACAAGACACGCGCAGGCGTCTCGTGTCCGTTTTAAAATATAACGAATGATTTCTTTTAAAATATTTTAAACTATGCTTTTATCATTCTATGGATATCAATGAAAAATAGTCCGGCAATGTTCAGATTTAAATAATCTTATAATAATTTTCTTGAAATAATCATTCTACCATAAAGTCCTTCTATTTTGGTATTAGCGATGCGCATTTTAAAATCCTTTACACAAGTAGAGCAATATGTGAAAAATCGACCTCTCCTATTGGTTGATCCATCTCGTATTACAAAATGTCTTCGTGATTCAATCATTTTGCCGCCAGAGCTCTCGTGGTCGAGAGGATTGGATGGTTGAGTCCAACGAGGACGGCCTGGGTTCAAACCCCGTTGCTTTTTTTTTATTTTTTTTTAAGATTAGGTTTCTCAACAGTTTTTTCTTGATTTTGGGTATGTCTTGGGTTAGTTTGGGTTAGCACCTGGTTAATTTCCTTTTCTTGCGCCCCCGTAGCGAGCGGAGGGCCATGCGGATCGACCAATAGGAGAGGTCGATTTTTACATAGTGCTCTACTTGTGTAAAGGATCATAAAATGCTAACGATGCCAGTGCCAACTACCGCCATCTGTCATCTGTAAAAAAAACGTACATGGTGACTGCCGTTAATAATGGGTTTATGGCGGTTCATGCATTACATTCTCAGATAGCATCAGATATTCTGAAAATGTGCTAGGATTTTTCAATTTTGAATATTCGCTTTGCGAGAAATATATACATTCCATATAGAATATTCTATGAATCCGTAAAATGAGAATTTTTTAGAGTCGTGAGAGAATGTTCGTGAAAATTCGTTTTTTATTTCTTTTTTATATTTATTCCTGGATCAGGTGGTTATGATCCATGGATATATGGTTAAAAGATTGCTGTTGCATGCAGAAGAAAGACACTTTAAGACGTCATAACTTTTTTGCACCTTTATGTATCTTTATCTTTTATAAAATTATCTATTTCCCTGTCTTTTCTAGGCAAAATGAATATACTTTGTAAATATCGTTAGGTTTAACCCTTTTAGATATATTTGCTAGTAAAAACTAGATTGTAGAAGAATGACTAACGGCTTTTATATACAAAACATCGAATTTTGCAGTAAAGTCTACACAGTAGTAAGCATTGCATAGTAACAGTGATATCTTATGCTTTGCTTGCTTGGGGACATGCGGCGGACGCCACTGGAGTGTTTTCTCTGCAGCGCAAATCCGTAAGAGTAATAAACAAATAAATGAAGAGTGAAGGCTGTGTGCATGTACATTTCGTAATAAACAAATTGCTTTATCGAGCAGATTGCAGAGATGCCTTTAAAAAATTACAAAATACTGACATTTCTTGGTATGTATATACTGGAGTATACTTAAAGCGTTGTTTGAGTAAAGGTGACTCAAACAACGCTTAAAGTAAGTATATAAAAAAAAATTGGATCAATATACAATATGGAACACTGAGCATTCACATGACACTAGAAATAATGGGAATGTTTTGATTAACTACCATAGAATAAATAAGTCAAGATTTTCAATTAATTATCACGCACCGAAAATGTATAACAAGATTCCTCAAGTGGTAAAAGATCTCCCTGATAAATCTTTTATTTGAAAGATAAAATATGTTTTGCTTAATAGAGTGTTTTACTCTGTGGACGAATTTAATATGGACCATTTCGATGATGTCAGTTTCAATGAATGAAATACTGACATTTCCTGGTATGTATATACTGCAGTATACTTAAAGAATATTAAAAAAAAATGGATTAATATACAAGATAGAACACTGTGCATTCAAATGACACTAGAAATAATGGGAATGTTGTAATTGACTACCATAGAATAAATAAGTCAAGATTTTCAATTAATTATCACGGACCGAAAATGTATAACAAGATTTCTCAAGTGGTAAGTGGAAAAATAAAATATGTTTAGGGTTTTACTCTGTGGACGAGTCCTATAAGGACCTTTTCGATGATGTCAGTTTCAATGAATGAAAACTTTTGTTTCAACATTTGTGTTGAAACAAGCCCACTGTGTTTTTTATTGTGGTCAAAGTCGAAGTCAAAGTCAAAAATCTATATTTCAAAAAAAATACATAGTATTTAGGAAATGGCGTCAGAAAATGGAATAAATAAATTTAAATCTAAAAGCAATCCTAAATTAGGTAAATTAAAACATGCCACTACAAAGTTATAAAAAACTAACATTACCACACATTAAAATTGTAAATTTACTAAAATTAATTTAAACTTCTACACATTAAAAGAACTAAAATTACTAAATTACTACACATTAAAATTATTACATGATAGAACATTCACAAGATAAAAACTCAGCAACAGTATAAGGTTCTAACTCGATAAGGAACTTTTTAACATTTTTCTTAAAACCCATGGCTGTTTTAATCTGTCATATTGACAATGGAAGGCGATCATAACATTCAATGCATGAGTAGAGAGGACCATGCTTAAAGAGACTCAATTTATGAGGTGGTATATTATAGTTAACAGACCTGGTATTATGTTCATGATTTGGTAAATATTTCTGGAAGAGATGCTTATTATTATACAATAAAGTCACACACTCATATATATACAAACCTGCTAATGTGAGGAGACCATGTGTTCTGAAAACTCCTATGCATGAATCAAGCCAGTCCATACCCAATATTATTCTTAATGCCCTTTTTTGCACAATAAAAGCCCTTGATGCATTCACACTACCACCCCAAAAGATAATTCCAAATTTCATGATAGAATTGAAATTTGCATGATAACTAATTAGTAGAGCTTTTAAGTCGAGGTACTTTTTTAAAGTTCTAAGCATATAGCAGCAGCTGTTTAGCTTTTTTACTGCATAATTAATTTCTTTCTCCCAAGTGAGGTGACAATCACCCAAGAATTTTGCCTCCGTTGAAATAGGCGCCACCTGTGAAAGCAATAAGGCACTATCTGGATAAGGCAGCAGAGATTGTTTTGTTCTAAATAAAACAAAATTTGATTTGCTGGCATCTAGTATGAGACCATTTCGATTAATCCATCTTTGTGCAGATATTAGAGAGTGTCTTCCCACGTCCAGGGTTCTGTCCACAGTTGTGTCACCAATTAATATATTCGTATCATCAGCGAAGTTTACAAAAGATACATTCCTGTCTGCTATATCACTAGTCAGGTCATTTATGTAAATAATAAAGAGAAATGGCCCTATAACACTATCCTGCGGAACACCCAAAACCAAAGGCCTGTCCTCTGAGTAATAGTCACATCCATCCTTACGGATTAAGACCCTCTGCATGCGACCCTTCGGATATGATTCTATCCACCTCAGCGGTGAGCCTCTGACTCCATACAATTCTAATTTTTTTAACAATATATCATGATTCAGACAGTCGAACGCTTTTCAGAGATCCAAGAATGAACCCATTGCCACGTTCTTGCTTTCCAGATGATCCACAATCTCATTTACAAAATCAAACACAGCGCTGTTTATAGACTTTCCCGCTAAGAAGCCATGTTGCCTTTCACTAATTGATTTTAAATGATGAAAAAAACTCAGTAAACGAAGACACATTGCCTTTTCGAATATTTTTGAAAAAGAGGAAAGAAGACTTATTGGCCTGTAAGACTCTGGCAAAGTAGGATCTCCTTTTTTATATAAGGGCTTGACTATGGCTAATTTAAGGTTTGTTGGAAAAATACCCTGTTTAAAACAATTATTTATCATGTAACATAAAGGGGCAGCAATTTGCTCAGAGCAGCATTTAATAAGATTGACAGAAATCTCATCATACCCTGAACTCTTTTTGTTTTTGAGATTATGTATTATTTCCAAAATATCAGAAATGGTTACTGGTGAATTATTTTCAGGTAACTTATTTACCAGATTTTGTGCTGCTTCAACCATATACTTATTTACATTGTTACTAACAAGATATGGATCACCTGGTATACCAAAGTTCTTTTGTGATTGGTTCTTACCCTTTAATTCATTAACAATATGCCAAGTGCATTTTGACCTGTTTTCACTATTTAGAATTTTGTTGGCATAATATTCTTTTTTAGATTCTTGTAAAATAATATTGTATTTACACTTACATGTATTATATGCACTCTTGTACCTCTCATCAGCTCTGCTCAACACCAAGAGGACATTCAGTTCCCGCTTACATTCTATAACCATTGGCGAGTTATAGTAGTTTTTGTCCTTTGCCCCGGGACGCATATTTTTAACTGGAAAGCAACAATTAAAAGCAGAAAGAAATACCCCCATAAATCTCCCCCATTGACAGTCAACATCAAACTCCTCTGCATCAAAAACAGTCTGCCAAGTTTCCTCAGAAAGTAGCTGAGTGAACCATTGCTTACCGTCATTGTTAAAGATTCTACAATTGATAATATTATGTGGTGTTATTCCAGGAACATTAAAAGTCAACTTCTGACCAGTGTGATCAGATAGAAGTGTGTGCAAAATTCTAGCTGTAGCAGAATTACAATTTGAAAAAATATTATCAATGCAGGATTTTGACGAACCCGCTATTCTGGTAAATTCAAAAATACTGGAAAAGACATTAAAAGAAGCCCAAAGAGATAAGAAATTTGCTGAGTCAAGATTATTATGCATTATATCAATATTAGAATCACCTGCCAAAAACAATAAGACATTTTCAGCCACAAGCTTATTTAAAATAATTTCAATTTTTGACAAAAAAACATTAACATCTGAAGTAGGGGTCCTGTACACAGACAGCACCACTACCCTAAAATCATTTATACAAATTTCTATAGCCGCACATTCAAAATTAAAATTTTCAGAATACTCAATTAAATCTGACCTCAACCTTACTTTCCAAGTTGTTCCAATACGAACAAACACAGCAGAACCACCATGTAGATTTTCTTGTCGACAGTAAGCCAATTCATAGTTCAATAAGTTGTAGCATTTCAATTGTTCCTCAGTTTTCCAGTGTTCTGTAACGGCCAATGCAACACACTTATGCTCATTCACAAGCAACTGAAGCTGGTCAAGGCTATTTCCAATGGATTGAACATTATGGTGGATAATGTGGAACTCTTGACTTACTTCATGTTGGTTGCTTGGATCACACCTTCCCTTGTGGTTGGGCGTCTCTGTAGATTTAGAAAATGGTTCACAATAATACCACTAGGCCATAGCTCGGGTGACATGATCTCCTTTTTTTTCTGGCAGGAGCCGCTAATTTAAATGAACTTCTCCACTTGTCATTTTTTGTTTTCATTTTGAAACATACACAATTTTCCAGTCCATTACCTTTCAGATAATCCAGGATTTTATCAGCCACAGTGCTTGGTTCAAAACCAGACAAAAAGAACCAAGCCTGGGTCTTGGGGGATGCAACAGATAGCTCTGTGATATTTTCTTTGATTCTCTTCATTGGCTCAGGGCGCTTGGATTTAGGTTTTGTCTTGACTACCTGCCAATCTGATTCTTGGGTTTCCTCTGGGTTTACCTGGACATTTGGGCGGCTTTCAACCTTTTTTGGAATGTTTACTATTTCTGAGGAAATTTTATTTTGATTTTCGATCAAAGCAATGTCTTCAGAGACGTCATATTTTCCATTTTCTTTTGATTTCCATTCCATAACAGAAATGTCAATATCAATATCAGCTGATTCTGACCGATTCGATCGCCGGAGACTGCAGAAACAGCTGATTTCTGTCGGGTACGAGTTCCCGATGTTGCCGGTTGTTTAACGGAAATCTTGGGATTTTGGAGATTTGAGGATTTTGGACTTTGTACCTACTTGTTAACGGGGATGTTTCCTCCAGCTTTTCCACTTTTTCCCTCAAAGCTTGATTCTTAAGCTCTAGGGAGATATATTTACGGCTTAGCTATTGGAACATTCCTCGTATTTCCACCAATTCATTTGATTCTTCAAGATCGTCAGGTTTGAGTTTAGAAGACTCGTCAACCGTTGCATGTTTGCAAATGGCCTTTTTGGCGGCGCTTGCTTGCTGCAAGCATCCAGAAGAGATGGTCACACTTTTAGCACTTTACACTTGCAATTACCTTTTTATCGCAGTGAAAACAAAAATTATCGACTTTTTTATGCGGCAAATTTTCAGCATCCTTATCGTTCAGCATGTTGCCGGTTCAATCTCCTCCTGGTCAGTTTGTTCGTGGTGATTTGATGATCTCCCGCTTTCGGTCTTGTTGTGCTATTTTGGTTTTACTTTTACTGAGATAATTCGTCCAAACAATGTTTTGTTTTTGTTTTGAACTGTATTGCAACGGAATATAAGTTAATAAATATCAGTCTATTCCGCTCCACTAAATTCTATCTATTTATCAATCGTTTTCGATGCTCGCTATATTAATCGGCAGGGACACCTATCGGTGAATGGATATATTTCGCACAATTAACTATTTAAGAACAGGTACGCAGATTTATATCCATAATTTATGGATTCGTGTCATTGCAGATTTCTTTACTGGGTGAATGTCATCTGTTTGGAAACGGGCTTATCTAGTATAGTTGGTAATTGAAGGGCGTAGTACGTTGTTCAATAACTGTAATTAAAGCATGTAATCTACAATAGATTGCTACATTTAGCGTATGCTGAGTGTTTCGTTAGTTTGACGCCGAGTTTCCTACAACGGTTGTCACATGTTTTAAATTGCCCAATCCGAGCATCGAAAGTCAGAATAGGTAGATCGTACAAAATTTTGAAAGGAAGGTCGTTTCATCTTGGTGAGAACGTTTGACGCGGTAAGTGTTATTAATTTTCTGATCTCAAAATATTTTATTCATCGTGCATATTTTTCAATAATATTTTCATTTTTCAAATACATAAGTAATAATTGTTTCCAATTCACTTATTCGGCTAAAGCGAGAATTTAGCACTTTTATACTGTACTTTCGAGTGATTGACGATTTCAACAGTCTTAATTTTTTATGGTGGATAATTGCGTATCTTATTGGTCAAATTCGTGTAATTTGATAATGGTTTAATCCAAATTTATAGAGAACGAAATTATTTCATCGTTTAACGGTCACACATACTATTTTACATATTTTCATTTAGATTGGACAGTATTATTGGCGAGATTCTCAGAGCGGCTTTTATCTTTTCCTGTAAAGGTAGTAAATTGAATTTTCTGTAGAATTCCTTCGAATTTTCTCTTATAGTATCGCTAGTTTAACATTTTTTCTTTTCAGGTTTATTTCATTAATATTTCAGTTTATTTATAACATCAAGCGAAGCATATAATTATTAGCATTTACCGTGTCACGTTTTATCAGTGATGTACCGACATTAATTTACATATATGAGAGGTTTAAGTACGTATGTGAAATTTACCCGTTTTTTTCTTTATCGTTTATCTAAGTTCTTATCTCAAGGCGAGATAGTGATTATCTTATCTTTATCTTCAATTAATTGAGACGTAATTCACGTTCAATTATTGTTTATATGCCGAGGGCCATATTTATAGATTAAGTAATTGAAATTACTTATCTGGAGTCATAAGACTCGTTTAAAGAGAGGTTGTACCTCGTTTTTTCCATTTTTTCAATTATCGTTTATGTGCCAAGGGCCATATAAAAAAAGTAATAGAAATTACTTATTTTGAGTTATAATAAGACTCATTTATAGAGAGGTAATACCTCGATTTTCTTATTTATCATAAAAATCTAGTTATCTTCTATTGGAAGTTGCCGAGAGCCACTGTTTGGACAAGTTTCATAATTTTCTTTTATATTTTAAATTTCAATTAAAATTTCTTTGGAATTTCATATCTTAAAGTAAAGAAAAGAAATATCTTGAGTAACAGTAATTATTTATAGTGTTATTTAACCATAGCTATTTATAATTTTTGCTGAACTTAAAATTGTAATTTAAGTTCTGATTATATCTGCTGTAACCAGTAAATTTTCAAGTTGTCGATTAAAATCTCCTATGTCGAACTGAGGTCCACAGGATACTGATACTCCTGAATAATTAATTAATTAGCGGTATAAGTTGGTCTAAAACCTGTCCTTTTCTCTTTTTTATGTAACAACGTCTCCAAGACATCAACTGCGCACAACCAGGTGGGAAACATCACTAGGATTACCGGTAAGCCCTGGATACGCCTATAGCGGGTGAGCTTAGGTACAGGCGGAAGAGGTTTCCAGTGCAGGTCCCAACCGATTACGTGATTGTAGATAACTGGACGAGTTAAGTATTTGAACGTCCAAGGAGAATTTTTTTTTGGAAAGACCAACTTATTATAATAATTAGATTTGTTTTATTGTTCACATTGCTAGTCAATTTAGTCAAAGCTTAAACTTCATAAGTTATATTAGAAGTTGTATTTACATCCTATTATATGAACTTCAACAATTTTTTTAAACCTCATCATTTTTACTTGTAAATTAGTTGTTAAATTAATACATTGTTTTTTAAAAAATAATTTCTTTAATTTACTGCAGGATTGGGCTCTATAAGACACTAATTGTTCTTATCTTCATAAATTCATAATTATTGACATCTAAATATCCTATATTTTCTGTTTGCATTGTCTCTAAGAGCCTGGCGCCCACAATAAAAAAAATAGTATAGTTGACAAGAGAACCGTTAATCTAATTCACGCCCTATTTTCATGCTTAATTAAATTAATTAAATGAAATAAATCCTTACAAATTGGCGAATTACAGTATTATATTGTATGTGTATGCTTGTATTGTTGTTTTATTGCATTTAATAATTTCCTTTTTATTTTGACGTTTGTAAGCATTTTTTAAATGTAATAGCATAAATAAAGAATTTGACTTTACTAAAAGTACCCTTTTCTCGCAAAATATTTTACACTTTTCTGATTTGACATGAAAGTATAAACCGAGAATACTAAACTGTTGAGAAGCGACAGCCGGCGGCGGCGTCTTTGATCCTCCTTTGATCTCGATGGGCCTGTTTTCGATGACCTTGAATGACTCTCGTTTGACATTAAAGCAGCATAATCCGAGAAGACAACGGTTTTGCCTTCTCGGATAATATCTTGAAGTACGGGAGCATGGAGCATGGGGAAGTAAATTATCTCATGAATCAGTAAATAAATCAAAATTATTTATTTAAAGAAATTATTATTTATAAGTATGTTGGGGTTTACTTATAATAAGGTATATCTATGTATAGATTTATAATATGTATAGGCTATATCATATATTAGGGATAAGATAGAAAAATAAACCAAAGATACTCATAGAGCCGTTCCTGACGGGGCTGCAGCATGTGCACTCGCACGGGGCGGCGGAGATTAGGGGGCGGCATTTTATTTACAACAAAGTTTCTAAACCAGCTATTATTAAAAAATATGAAACAATAAAACACAGTATCATTTCAGGTTTAATGATATACAATTAAACCCTGGTTTACAAAAACGAATATTAAATATAAACCCAAGAACTACGTCTTTGCCATATTTTGCTCATTCATTAAATTTAGTGGTAAATTGTTTAATTTTTCGACATTGTTCAAAAATTATATATATGTATTTTTGCAACATCAACTGTAAGGTGGGAGGTTTTGAGACTTAATATACTAATATATTAACTTTGAAACCGTCAATTGACACTCAATGGGAAAGTAGAATAAATGTAGGTAATTTAACCTTTAACTTCAAATTTCAAACAAGTTTACAACAGTCCTAATGAAATAGTCGATAACGATAAAAGAGACATAAAAACGAGAAATATGGCACAAACATTAGCGGAGAAATTTATATATGTTCATTGATAATTGGGCATGATCTTCTGTCAAAAGTTAACGTCTCAAAATCCTAAAATTAATCTTTGCGAATGTGTAACTGTTTCAAAAAATTTAATTAACTATCTTGATGAAAAAAGGACTAATGAAAGTTTTGATCTATTTATCAAAGAAGCTGAATCACTAGCTGCAGAAATTAACATACTGCCCGAATTCCCTCTTGTTCGTCAGCGAAAAGTCCCACGTCATTTCTCGTACGAGTCAAATAACGAGTTCGCTGTTGATCCAAAACGAAATTTTAGAGTAAATTTTTATTTTAGTATATTAGATACAACAAGAATTCACTAAAACAAAGGTTTTTTTTACTAGAGGAATGTTACAATTTATCTAAATGCTTATACAAGTTTCACAAAATGGACCTGATTTTTTGCGAAAATCATGTATAGATCTGGATTCATCTTTACAACAAGGGCAGGGTAACTTCCCCTAACCAGATATCGACGAAAATGAACTGTGTGACGAAATTTTATCTTTTAACGCCATTGTTATCATTTAAAGAGTCCAAACCTTACTTTATATTAAATTATATTATCGACAATGATCTTACCTCGTGTTTTCCTAATTTAGCTGTAACCTTAAGAATATTTCTTACATTACCGGTGACAGTGGCATCTGGGGAAAAAAAGTTTTAGTAAATTACAACTTATTAAAAAATTTTTAAGGTCTACTATGTCCCAAGAAAGATTGACGAGCCTTGCCACTATTTTAATTGAACAAGATAATAATATGCGCCAAAGCTTAGACCTATCAAATATAATACCTAATTTTACAGCTAAGAAATCTCGAAGAGTTTTAGTTTAGTCCAACGGTATTCTAATGCATTTTAAGCTCTTATAACTCGAAAACGAATTAGGCTAAAATTTTTATTATTAAGGCGACTTTTTTACCCACACCATGAAGTATGTGCAAAAATAAATTCTAATTTAATAATAATCTTAAGTATCTTCTTCTCTTTTTTAATTTAAAAATAATTTCATTTCAACCAGGGGGAGGGGGGGGGGGAGTTTCTCTTTTTGCACGGGGCGGCTGAAGCTCCAGGAACGGCGCTGGACGCTCAGTAGGAGAAAATATATATTTCCGTAACAGTATTTTCTTTAAATAATATACATATTTCTTTCTAATTATTTCCATATTTTTAAAACACAGGTAAACATAAAACAGGGTATTATTTATAAATGCGATAAAATTTTTAATTTTCTAGTACATTTTTTGTAATTTTTGTATGTTTGTAAATCTCTATTAGAATATTTTAGTGTATAGAAAATTTTTAACTGAATAAAAAACTTCAAAATAAAGAATTTGGGAAATTCAGAGCAAGGATGTAATAATTCCACCTTTTGCATTAGGCTTAATAATTGATGGGAAATTCCCTCTCCTAGAGAAATATCTTCAAACTTTGAAATACATATTTTTTCCAATTGATAAATACAATTAACAAATTGTTCTGATGGAGATTTTAGCGCGCCATAAATATCAGTTTCCGTTGTGAAAGCTCTTAAATGGATTAATAAATTAGAAACGTCTAAGTTTTTACATTCCTTTGCAAATGATTCACATATCTCGCAGCTATGTACAGGGTTATCCAACGAGGAATAGACAAGGCAATTTTTTGACTTTCCCGGTACGTTTATAAAAAAAAACTGAAATAGCCATCTTATGTAATTTTCTCCCGCGAATTCGGATATGTTCAGCAAAAAATTGAACATCAAATAAAAGTGCTAGGGGTCACTTTGATATTTTATTTATTATATTACTACATTTTTGGACTCTCTAAATCTAAACACATTTTGTGTATAATATCCTATACCTATCTTTAGCTATTTACCAAATATTGACAGTTGAAAGTCGGGTATTTTGACACTTTGACAGGCTCTAAAATCTAAACCGCACAAGATCAAAGAAAACGGTTTGCACATTCCTATCTTAAGTTTTCATAAACTATCGAATGACAATATCTTCGAATTTAACCTGCGGATAAAATTAACCGGAACTTTTAAACCTCCCATTAATTCAAAGTTACTATCATTCGATAGCTTATGAAAACCCAAGATAGGAATGTGCAAACCGTTTTCTTTGATCTCGTGCGGTTTAGATTTTAGAGCCTGTCAAAGTGTCAAAATGCCCGACTTTCAACTGTCAATATTTGGTAAACAGTTAAAAATAGGTATATTTTACAAAATGTGCTTAGATTTTTTTAGAGAGTCCAAAAATGTAGTAATATACAGGCTGTTCCATTTAAAAAAATATCAAAGTGACCCCTAGCATTTTTATTTGATGTTCAATTGTTTTTTGCTGAACATATACGAATGCGCGGGAGAAAATTACATAAGATGGCTATTTCGGTTTTTCTGTACTTTTATAGTACAGAGAAAGTCAAAAAATCGCCTTGTCTAGTCCTCGTTGGATAACCCTGTACATCAAGTACCTTTTTAATTAGATAACCGCAAACATAGCTGAAGGCATTTTGAGTTGTTAGGTTTTCATTTCTGTAGCTATAGTTTGGTAGAGTTATCGTATTAGTTAACTGATGTTCTTCATTGACAATATTTTCAGCTACATGTGCGGTATCAAAATTAATTAACAATTGATCAAAATCTTCTTGGCAGTTCATTTGGTCCGTATGGAAACAACTTTGCCAAAATAGCTTTCGAAAGGCGGTCTGAAACTATATAAGGATGAGATTAACATTGTTACCGCTTTGTTGCCGGGCACTTCCAAAAAAATTTTCGATGCAATCTGTATTTATACGTCTTGTTTTTAAGTATTTAAAATTTGCTTTTGAAAGTTTTTCCCACAATTTGATAAGCACATGCATTGTTACAGCCCAACATTTTGGAAATCTTACCCTGTTGGTTATGTCTCTGCCAATTTTGTCAAAATGTTCATTTCAGACAGAGACAATAAAGCATCTTTTAAAAATTTAATTTGATATTGAGAGTCTTCAAATACTTTCTTAAACTTATAGGATGGTCGTAAGGAGTACGAATTTAACACGTCAAATAGATTATTAAATAAATATAAAGCATCTATTGTACCCAAGGCATCTCCAGGAAGGGTACCCAAACTCATATAGGTGTTCATTCGTGTTGTAAATAGTTTAACTTTTCTTAACTGACGCCAGTTAGAAAAATATAATATTATTTTATTAGTTTTAAGTTAAATATTTTCATTCCAGAATAACCTAATGGCAGAAAAACATGAATTTGACAACTCAGTAACATACTAAAACTCGACTGTTACCTAAAAGGATAACTATTTATTAAATAGTTTTAAGAAATAATTTATATAAAAATAAATACTTATAGTTCTGGATTTCTGGGAAACGAAAATAAACTAAATCCTTGCCCAGTAACAACCGAACATCCCGTATAGACACAATCGTTACCCGAACTCGACATGCCTATAATTATTATTATTATATGCCAATCGAAAAAAAACCAACAATAAAGCGAAAATACAGATCGTTAAAAAATGCACTATTAGCGACACTGCCACTTGGACTACGAAACAACTTATCTGTTGACATCAATGACATATCTCGACACTGACGGACGGTGACGGAAA
>MU183031.1:109836-121975 GCA_016904865.1 Pissodes strobi | reverse complement strand
TAAGTCTCTTCTTCTCTTTTTTAATTTAAAAATAATTTCATTTAAACCAGATAAGGGGGGGGGGGGGGGGGGGGGGAGTTTCTCTTTTTGCACGGGGCGGCTGAAGCTCCAGGAACGGCGCTGGACGCTCAGTAGGAGAAAATATATATTTCCGTAACAGTACTTTCTTTAAATAATATACATATTTCTTTCTAATTATTTCCATATTTTTAAAACACAGGTAAACATAAAACAGGGTATTATTTATAAATGCGATAAAATTTTTAATTTTCTAGTACATTTTTTGTAATTTTTGTATGTTTGTAAATCTCTATTAGAATATTTTAGTGTATAGAAAATTTTTAACTGAATAAAAAACTTCAAAATAAAGAATTTGGGAAATTCAGAGCAAGGATGTAATAATTCCACCTTTTGCATTAGGCTTAATAATTGATGGGAAATTCCCTCTCCTAGAGAAATATCTTCAAACTTTGAAATACATATTTTTTCCAATTGATAAATACAATTAACAAATTGTTCTGATGGAGATTTTAGCGCGCCATAAATATCAGTTTCCGTTGTGAAAGCTCTTAAATGGATTAATAAATTAGAAACGTCTAAGTTTTTACATTCCTTTGCAAATGATTCACATATCTCGCAGCTATGTACAGGGTTATCCAACGAGGAATAGACAAGGCAATTTTTTGACTTTCCCGGTACGTTTATAAAAAAAAACTGAAATAGCCATCTTATGTAATTTTCTCCCGCGAATTCGGATATGTTCAGCAAAAAATTGAACATCAAATAAAAGTGCTAGGGGTCACTTTGATATTTTATTTATTATATTACTACATTTTTGGACTCTCTAAATCTAAACACATTTTGTGTATAATATCCTATACCTATCTTTAGCTATTTACCAAATATTGACAGTTGAAAGTCGGGTATTTTGACACTTTGACAGGCTCTAAAATCTAAACCGCACAAGATCAAAGAAAACGGTTTGCACATTCCTATCTTAAGTTTTCATAAACTATCGAATGACAATATCTTCGAATTTAACCTGCGGATAAAATTAACCGGAACTTTTAAACCTCCCATTAATTCAAAGTTACTATCATTCGATAGCTTATGAAAACCCAAGATAGGAATGTGCAAACCGTTTTCTTTGATCTCGTGCGGTTTAGATTTTAGAGCCTGTCAAAGTGTCAAAATGCCCGACTTTCAACTGTCAATATTTGGTAAACAGTTAAAAATAGGTATATTTTACAAAATGTGCTTAGATTTTTTTAGAGAGTCCAAAAATGTAGTAATATACAGGCTGTTCCATTTAAAAAAATATCAAAGTGACCCCTAGCATTTTTATTTGATGTTCAATTGTTTTTTGCTGAACATATACGAATGCGCGGGAGAAAATTACATAAGATGGCTATTTCGGTTTTTCTGTACTTTTATAGTACAGAGAAAGTCAAAAAATCGCCTTGTCTAGTCCTCGTTGGATAACCCTGTACATCAAGTACCTTTTTAATTAGATAACCGCAAACATAGCTGAAGGCATTTTGAGTTGTTAGGTTTTCATTTCTGTAGCTATAGTTTGGTAGAGTTATCGTATTAGTTAACTGATGTTCTTCATTGACAATATTTTCAGCTACATGTGCGGTATCAAAATTAATTAACAATTGATCAAAATCTTCTTGGCAGTTCATTTGGTCCGTATGGAAACAACTTTGCCAAAATAGCTTTCGAAAGGCGGTCTGAAACTATATAAGGATGAGATTAACATTGTTACCGCTTTGTTGCCGGGCACTTCCAAAAAAATTTTCGATGCAATCTGTATTTATACGTCTTGTTTTTAAGTATTTAAAATTTGCTTTTGAAAGTTTTTCCCACAATTTGATAAGCACATGCATTGTTACAGCCCAACATTTTGGAAATCTTACCCTGTTGGTTATGTCTCTGCCAATTTTGTCAAAATGTTCATTTCAGACAGAGACAATAAAGCATCTTTTAAAAATTTAATTTGATATTGAGAGTCTTCAAATACTTTCTTAAACTTATAGGATGGTCGTAAGGAGTACGAATTTAACACGTCAAATAGATTATTAAATAAATATAAAGCATCTATTGTACCCAAGGCATCTCCAGGAAGGGTACCCAAACTCATATAGGTGTTCATTCGTGTTGTAAATAGTTTAACTTTTCTTAACTGACGCCAGTTAGAAAAATATAATATTATTTTATTAGTTTTAAGTTAAATATTTTCATTCCAGAATAACCTAATGGCAGAAAAACATGAATTTGACAACTCAGTAACATACTAAAACTCGACTGTTACCTAAAAGGATAACTATTTATTAAATAGTTTTAAGAAATAATTTATATAAAAATAAATACTTATAGTTCTGGATTTCTGGGAAACGAAAATAAACTAAATCCTTGCCCAGTAACAACCGAACATCCCGTATAGACACAATCGTTACCCGAACTCGACATGCCTATAATTATTATTATTATATGCCAATCGAAAAAAAACCAACAATAAAGCGAAAATACAGATCGTTAAAAAATGCACTATTAGCGACACTGCCACTTGGACTACGAAACAACTTATCTGTTGACATCAATGACATATCTCGACACTGACGGACGGTGACGGAAAAGCAGCATATTTGGCGAATGCGCATACTAGATTGAAATTATTCTGTCGCTTCTCAACAGTTTAATATTCTCGGGTATAAAGGCCAACGTAAAAAAAGTTAAATCCTTAATTACCCCCACGGTTCCCTACTTCTGTCGACTTTTTCTAAACACCCACGCTTTTAAAACCATAGTTCTAATCAGCGTATGAAGTTTATGACAATGTCTTAATTTCACTCTACAAAGGTTTCGAAAAAACTATCTTCCGGATCCCACATTTAGGGTGCTTGCATAGCAAGTGGACATACGAGAAAATTTTATAGGAAGTTCTGACCCTCTTTTTAACCAATCTACTTTAAATTATCCGCCAAAGCTTTTAGAACAACCTGTATAACCGGTCGCTACCGCGGAATAATTTCCAGATAGTTGGTGGTCCTTTTGAAACCGCTTTTAAATTTTTGGAATACGAAGTTGAAATCAATTGATGATAATTCACAGGCGCCAAAAAAAATTTTTTTGGTTGTAACATAAAGCTGAATAGCATATTATGGTAGAATGGACGTATCCAAATACAAAAATGAGAAAAAAAAGTTGTAACACGTAAGGTTTTCTCGTTACATTTATAGAACCACATTTAATGTTACAATATCTGATGTGTATAGAAAAAAATTATTTAAGATTTTTTTAACCGTATATATATCGACTTTATTTAGTTTTACACCTGCTAAACGTACTTTACATTTAAGAAAAACACAAGGATTAAAAATATTGACTAAAAATACCCATAAAAATGCCTTCCTTTAATTTGGCATCACTGAACTTGGGAAAAACTTCTTTTATATATTTGAATCCATCACCATCTTTACTCATAGCCATCACAAAGTTTTTCATCAGCCGAAGTTTAATGTGAAGAGGAGGCAGAAGGACATTTTTGGGATCTACAAGAGGTCTAAACTTAACATTGTGAGATCCCGGTTGAAATTCACATCTTTCTGGCCTAATTTTTGTTATATAATGCTGATTTACTGCACGACTGTCCCATAGACAAAGAAAACAGCAATATTTTGTAAATCCTCCCTGAAGTCCCAGTAAAATTCCTATAACTTTTAAGTCCTCACATATCTGCATTTATACGTGTTGTAGTTTATTTTGTTCATAACAGTGCGCATATTTTCATCACTTTCTTTCATCGTCACTGAATGGGCAACTGGTATGGAGGGTTTTAAATTTCCATTATACAATAACACAGCTTTTAAACTGTATTTAGACGAATCTATAAATAAACGCCACTCAGAGGAGGAATGCTTAATATCAAGTTCCTGCATTAAACCATCACTATCAGTACACGAACACAACGAATTTTCCATACTGTAGAATGCAGAAAACGGAGCATTTCTTTTTCTGAAATTCGTAATTTTCGTTTCGTTGGCTAATAAGTTCAATTCCTGAAGACGGAAACCAAGAAGTTCTGACTGTTGCTTTGATAACCCCATAAATCATTTAACTCACTTTGAACAATTAAATGTGGCTCACCGGAACTGAGACCTGGAGTAAAAGTAGAGTCGGTGCACTGTTCTTCGGAGCTGCCTGATGCTGCGTTGTCTCCAGTATCTTCCAAAACAACATTTGGCGGATCTAAAGGTGCCATCGGCACTGGTACATCTGCATTATGAGGAACAGGTCGCATTGCAGACTGCAAATTTGGATAGACGATCTTGTGCTTTCCCTTTTTGGAATAACCTTCGCTCTTTGTCAGGCAAAAATAGCAATCGTCTAAATGATTAGTGGGTTCTCGACATACCATAGCGACTGCAAAAGGCATGCTTTTTCTCTTCCCATTCATCCACTGCACCAATGATACGCTACAACTAACACAGCACACATGGGGAGCCCACTGCTTGTCTTGATCTCCAATTAAAACACCAAAATATAGCAAGTAGGCTTTTTAACACTTTCAGAAAATGGCCTGGCTTTTGATTTCACCATAAATTCTCCACAAATATAACAACATTTGTCAGGAGAGATTTTGCAACTGAGGCGAGTTTGTCTCGACATTTCCGTCCTTGTAACACTTTCTTATCTACACACAGAGAACCTCTCACTTCGAAACTCAACAGAAGACTGATTTCTAATCTTAATTTTATCTTTACTATTGTAAACAACACCGTTCAGGTACTTTTCCTGTTATAAAATGCATCCTTTGTAACTGTCCCCTCATTACATTGACTTCCCGCTCGACTACCTGCAAATGTAAAAGGGTCTTATTGAGCTATTGAAAAGTGGTACGTGTTAGGGCTTTAGGAATAATTTTTCTTTTATTAGAAGGGCATTTCCATTTTAAAAATAAAGATCTGCTTTGTGTTACTAAAATCTTGTCGACCTGTGAATTATAGGAAACATGCTTTGCGAAATTCCATTTATTCAATAATAATTTTTTATATAATATGATGTTTCTCTCATTTGGCCACTGGAACAGATAAATATACACAAAAGACAAAAACCTGGATAATATTATTTAGATCCCTTTTTAACATATCTAGCGTAAAAAGTAAATATCTATTTTATATTGAAACAATTTGTGCCTCCTCTTGGAAACCCTTTATTGCTCCAGCAAATCGTTAATGATGATTAGTCTCAAGTTTTCACATACCGCAAGGCTATAAGGATGTAAATCCTCCAATTTATATTCGTTGTTTGGTTGCTAGGTTTTTAAACACGAATGGAAATGTAAAATGTAATATGGGGGAAAAGTTTTAAAATGTGCTGTTAACTTTTTTCACGCCTGCAAATGAATTGAACGCAAATCCCAGATTTGCTTAAACGGAAAAAGTTCCAACTGTCAACACTGATTTAAAGTGGAATACCGATATCCACTTAAATTTATTTTACTTTCGTGCCCTTAATAACAAAAACTCTTTCATTCCCCTAAACCGTAATTTTATCGTTAAAAGCTTTAGCATGTTTGTCAAAATTATATTATTGTTTATTATTGTTTATAAAAATAAAATGTAATTTCACAGAGGGACCTAAAACGTGTCCTGATATTGTTCATAACGTCCCTGTAAGTTCAGGTTTGGATGCACTTTATTATCAATTCTCCAACAAAAACTATAATATACGGGTTTACATACAAAATATACAATACTGAGTAGAGACTTACAATGATTTCTAAGAATTTGTGCGTACAGGGTCATCCAACGAATAATAGGGTAAAATACCCAATAATTGACACTTTAACAAAATACCGGTACTTAACTTTAAATTTGTCCCAGAATGTGGGAGGGGATTTTTGGAATTTTCGCTATAGGAAATTAGATTGCCTAACTTATGTACTTCGATTATTTTTCTGTTTTACGTTTAAATAAACATTTAACCGTAAAAATATAAAAAATGTCGTTTAAATACAGGTTTCTAGTTACTGGCATCTAATTTTAGTAATTATCACCCATTCATTGGCCCCCTTTCAATTATTGGCACCCAGTCATTAGCCCATATTTTATTAATTGGCACGCAGTAAATAACGGATTGAATGTATTTTAAACAATAAAAAGGATAATAAATGGGTATGTATTTAAAGGTACCTTCTAATACATAAACGTAAAGTACAATAAATAAGGACCTATACACCACAAAACAAAATTAAAATTGTTCTAAACTAGGAACAAAAGAAACATACCTAAATATCATTATTTTAAATATTAAAAACATTTAAAGACGAGAAAAAGTAGGTAATAAATATTTTAACAAATATTTACTTATTATCAAGCCTAAATTATAAATAAATATTAAAGCATGACAGTCTTTGTTAACCCGTAATTCATAAAACTTAAACTAAATAATTTTAATATTAGACAAAAATATTAAAGTTATTAATATTTTTTAAAACTTTTAAAACTTAAAAAAATTAAAAACAGCTGGTAAATAAGTTAACTACCTAATTGTATAATTATTAAAACTCAGAATTTATAGGAACTCGTACCTAGTTTGCAAAACAAACTAAATCAGTTAGGAATAAAAATATTATTTTAAGCATGACTCACAAACAAAAAAACTCTTTAAATATCTTATTTTTCTTAAGGCAAGAAGCATGAAATACTCTGGAACAATTTTGACATTGAATTCCATAGTTTCGCAAGGCAATAATAAAGGTGCCGAACTAACATAAACCCTTATTAATAAATTTATTATTTTTAGGGGGGGACAAGATGAGAGATGAAGAACAATCAGAAAACGATTCATTTATATTTTTTGAATTTAAAGGCGAAAAATCAAAAGATATCTTTCTTTTTAATGCCTTTACTTTGACAGGGGTATTTCGGTCATTGTTAGTTACAAATTCTATGTTTTTAATTTCTCACCATTATCCTTAATTTCACTTATTTTATTATTTACTTTTTCTGTTACTATTTTTGGGTTAAAGATTTCCGTTTCCCACAGAGAAGGATTATGGGGTAGGGTTAATAACGTGTTCTGAAGAATTTTAATTTTTGGTGAGGTTTTTACTTGTTCTTTTTTGCATTTATTATCAGTGATCTTTGCTAAAGATAATTTGGGAAATTTGGCATTTTTATCGCTCTTAGTTTTTTTATTTACTACTTTTAATTTATTTAGTTTATTTTCCTCCCTCTTAACTCTATTAATTTCTTTCTTTTTTTCTAGTTCCATTTTTGCTTTTTCTTTGTCATCATGGATTTTTTTCCAACCACTTAAAGTTAAAACAAACGTAACTTTTTCTCATTGTTTTTTTCCTTCCTTTCTGGTGTCTTTGGCCAAAGAAGATAATTACTTAAACTGGAACTTGAAGAGCCACTTGGTCCGCTAGAATTTAAAATTTCCGGTTTAGAAGAAATGTTTATATTTATGTCACTACAGTCAGAAAAAAGTATGCTGTCTTTAATAATTATTACTGGAATTTCTTCGATTGACAATTCAGTACAGTTTTTTTTCTGAACCAAATCAAATTCTTCGGCCATAATATCCTGAACCTCAACGAAGGATTGATGATTGGCTTCCTCAATTTGTATCTTCGAGCTGGCATGGTTTTTTTTATGGCTGTGGCACACACACTAAAAGGAGACCCTATGGCGCTCGACGAGCGGTGTGTGTGCGAAGATGTTGATTGACACGGCACTTGAATATTTGTAAGTTGTAATTAGTGGGAAACAGATGTACTGGGAGTGAGTTCCACAGTAATGCAGTGCGCCAGACAAAGGAGTTCTTGTAAAGCGATGTTCTAGGTGTTTCCAGTTGTACGACGAACTGGCGCGCTCTTGCCGTCTGTCGTGACTGTCTGACAGGAGCTGCCAGGGGCGGGATGAGGCAGACCAAATCCTGAGAACATCTGCCGTGAAAGTATCTGTAAAACAGAGATATCTCGGCTACATATCTGCGGTGTTCCAGACTATCTAGATTCCGGGTCAACTCCGGGTCGCCGACGAGACGCACAGCTCTCTTCTGAATGGAATCCAGCAGCTTTAGGGTGTGCTTTGGTGCGGCACCCCAGATATGTGAGCAATATTCTAAGCACGGTCTTATTTGCGCTTTGTAGAGCAAGTGCAACTGCTGCGGTGTATAGAGTTTTTTGTTGCGAAATAGCACACCAAGCTTCTGGGAGGCTGATTTTGCGATGTTTGCAACGTGGTCATGCCAGGACATATTGCTGTTGACCGAGATACCCAGCAGTCCGATTGACGAGGATAAAGGAATGGTCGACCCTGCCATAATGATGTCAGGGCCCGCTGTATTGGCCCTCTTGGTAAACGTGGCTGCTTGGGTCTTTGCTGCATTGAACTGGACAAAATTTCGGTCGCCCCAAATTTGAACTTTCTCCAGGTCTTGATTAATTGCTGTAATCTGCTCCTGTATGCGGTGATGAGTCTCAGTCGCTGGTAAGGGTTTTTCTGATCTAAAGTGGGAGACAAGGGTACTGTCATCTGCAAAACTCTAAACAGGATTATTTCTTTCGTTCAGCAGGTCATTAATATAGATGAGGAACAGAGTTGGTGAAAGTATTGCGCCCTGAGGCACGCCCGCGTTGATGGTGAATGTGTCCGAGATGTGTCCATCGACTGCAACGTGCAGAGATCGGCTCTTAAGGAAACTGGCAAGCCAGCTGCAGAGAGAGGCTGGCAGTCCGAAGGATGGTAGTTTGTTGAGCAGTCCGTCATGCCAAACTCTGTCGAATGCCTTTGAAATATCCAACGCAATCGCTCGAGACTCTCCGTAGTTCTCAATTGCCCTACTCCATATATGAGTGATATAGGCCAATATATCTCCTGTCGATCTCTCTTTGCGAAAGCCGTACTGATTATCGCTGATTATTTTGTTGTTCTCGAGGTACTTGAGCAGTTGCTGATTGACTACAAGTTCCATGACTTTGGAGATTATTGGAAGCAAGGCAATTGGACGATAGTTTGAGGGCGTGGTTTTCTTGCCTTTTTTTGGAACAGGTTGCACTCGAGCGACTTTCCAAGAAGATGGGTAAATCCCTTTTCCGTAAGACAGAGAAAAAAGCCTGGAAAAAACGGGTGTTAGTTCGTTGGCGCAGTTCTTTAACACGATGGCAGGTATCCCGTCCGGTCCTGATGCCTTTTGCGTATCTAGTTTTTTAAGGATTTTACGAATATCACGGTGATGAAATTTGACTTCTGCCATGGTCGTGTTGATGTTCGATATGGTGGGGAGAGTCTTGCCTTGGGGGACGTCTAAGGTAGAGTGCGAAGAAAACATTTTGGCGAGCATGTTTGCTTTTTCCTTGGCTGTAGTCGCCGTGATGCCACGTTCGTCTATCAAAGGTGGGAGAGACGTTTCTGTACAGTTGTTACTTACTGCCTTTGCTACCGACCAGAAATTCCTGGAGCCACTGGGGCATTGCAAAAGTTTATTCCTGATCCTTTGATTGTGTTTGTCCTTAGTTTTGTCGAATATTTCCCTCATGTATAAAAAATCCCATTAGAGGAGTGCAATTCTCGGAAAATTACAGCGGTAATTGCACTGTAGAAACCGAAAGAGCACAGCGATAATTGCATCGTACGTATCTATGGTAATTCCATTGAAAATTTGACAGCGACAATTTATAAATAACGTCAAAGTCTAGTGAATATATAGGTATTATTAAAAATGTCTCGTTTCGGATTTAAAAAAAATCGTTTTTTTTGCATCTCTGTACTTTGTTTACAGTTACATGTACGTTTTTGTATTAAAAAAAAATAAAAATGTATTTTTTTAAAACCATGTCCTAATTCGGGAAATATTCCCCCGAATTACACTCGTGCATCAAAATAACCAGAAAATTTTGCATTCGAGCGTGTTGTCTTAGAAAAACTGCATTCGGTCATTTTCATATTTTGCAAAAAGAGCCCTCCACCTTCGGTGTCGGGCTCTTTCTCCAAAATATGAAAATGAACTCATGCAGTTTTTAGACAACACGCTGTCATGCAAAATTATCGGTAATTTTGGTGCACTTGTGCAATTACTTCCGATAATACGCAGGCATTCGTTTCTCGCTTCGACAAAATAATTGCGATTTTCAGCGGTCTGATTTTGCTGCCAGTACTTGTAGGCTTGCTGTTTCCTACCCACAGCTCTTTCGCATCTTCTGTCGAACCAGGGCTTTCCTTTTGATCGTAACTTGATGGAATTTCGGATGTATGCTTCTATTCCTGAGGAGATTACTTGCGTGATCTTTTCGCAGCAGACTGACGGATCGTCAGCGCCAAAGCAGACGTCGAGCCAAGGAAAATCTAGGTAGAACTCCCTTAGATCGTCCCAGTTTGCAGAATTGTAATGCCAGATTTTGCGAGGCAATGGTGGATCCTTCTGTATGAGTGGCAATTCACAAACCGTTGTAATAAGTTTGTGGTCGGAAGTACCTAATGGCGAACCAACTATAACTGTGTACTGGTCAGGATTGGTGGTTAGAAAAAGATCCAGGAGGGCGGCGAATTCGCCCCTCTCTGAGATTCGAGTTGGTTCGTCTACAATTTGAGTAAGCCCGCAGCTGATGGCGGATGCTTCAGCCTCTCTACCTTCGTTGTCGGTCTTGTGATGTTTGAGCAAGTTGGTGTTGTGGGCGTTGAAGTCTCCCAGAACGATTATTTCTGAACTGGGGTGATCAACCTGTATTGAGTCAAAAGTGGTAGCTAGTGTTGAAAAAAAGCTTTGGTAGGCTCTATCGCTCGGGGGGCGATAGAGACAACATATAAACTTGGCGGTGAACTTGAGCCACATGACGTCAAGGTTGTTCGGTTCGAGTGTTTCCTCTCGGTGACATTATAGGTCGCTTCGGACAAAAAGGCATATTCCGAACTTATGTCTAAATCGGGTATGTAAGTCGTAACCAGGATAAGGGTAGTTCACTGTTGTTGTTGTAGAACATACTTGTGTTTCTGTAAGGGCTAGTATGCGTGGTCTATTTGCTTGTAGATGTTGGTGTACCGAATTTATGTTTGTATTTAGGCCTCTTATGTTGCAGAAATCAATTCTAAATTGGTTCGGTATCTTTGCTGTCTGTGAAATGTGGAATAAAGGGCTCCCATGGCCACCCAGCGCCCGGAGATCCGAATGGCCGGAGAGTTTACCTCCGGAATATTTTGATCCTGGAAGCACCATCATGTCCATATTATTATATTCCTACTGTGGAACCCGGACCCACCAGCGCGGAAACGGAACGTGATTCGGGAAAACCACTTAGCGCTTCCCAGTTCTGGTGGGGTGGTCTTTCACCGGACGATGCGAGTAGGCGTATGCATCTACCACCTAGGGCCGCTTCCACTGGATGCATCGACCTCAGACTCTTTCCTTTGGTGGTCCCTAGTCTGACAGGGGTAAAAATAGGGTTTGTTGGGTCACTCCCTAGTGATCAGCTCCAGACTTTGTACATTGGTGTTCTCCAGCCTGGAGGAGGACGATGGGATTTGATGGGCCACATCCCGTGGCAACTCGGAATGGCGGGGGCGTCACTCCCCGTAATCAAACTGCTCTCACCAGTTTGACGGTCCTGCCAGCTAATACAATGCAGCCCCTCTTGTCACAAACTGTCATTGATCAGCTCTAGACTTTGTACTTCGGTGTTCTCCAGCCTGGGGGAGGACGATGGGATTTGATGGGCCACATCCCGTGGCAACTCGGAATGGCGGGGGCGTCACTCCCCGTAATCAAACTGCTCTCACCAGTTTGACGTCCCTGCCAGCTAATACAATGCAGCCTCTCTTGTCACAAACTGTCATTGATCAGCTCCAAACTTTGTACTTCGGTGTTCTCCAGCCTGGGGGAGGACGATGGGATTTGATGGGCCACATCCCGTGGCAACTCGGAATGGCGAGGGCGTCACTCCCCGTAATCAAACTGCTCTCACCAGTTTGACGTTCCTGCCAGCTAATACAATGCAGCCCCTCTTGTCACAAACTGTCATCGATCAGCTCCAGACTTTGTACTTCGGTGTTCTCCAGCCTGGAGGAGGAAGATGAGATTTGATAGGCCACATCCCGTGGCAACTCGGAATGGCGGGGGCGTCACTCCACGT
>MU183031.1:54880-109826 GCA_016904865.1 Pissodes strobi | reverse complement strand
CGTCACTCCACGTAATCAAACTGCTCTCACCAGTTTGACGTCCCTGCAAGCTAATACAATGCAGCCCCTCTTATCACAAACTGTCATTGATCAGCTCCAGACTTTGTACTTCGGTGTTCTGATGTTTAATTGATGTTCTAAATCTCGTTCAGTTTTAATCATCTCCTGATGATGCTAACGTTTTAGTGCATTTTGCCGAAGGTTCCAAACCCCAACACAGTAACTCTACGTTGTTTGTCCAGGTTAGTTTGCTTGAAATTTTTTGTAACACAGCAAAATACTTTTCTGTATTGTTTATATTTATTTGGTTTTGATTAATCTCAACTAATGTCTGTTGGTCACAAATGTTAACAAAACCCTGATAGGTTAAGATACCACGATCTTTATTCTCATTAAATGTCGTAATCGAAACTAGATTTTCATTCTCATTGTTTATTTGCTTTCCGATGCATTTACTATAATCGATGGCATTTTGATTCCAGGGACAAAGTCCACAGGCCCTAAAGCCATTTATGACTGTATTACTACTCAAGGAACGTAAAGCTTATTGAAGGATGGGTGCAAAATATACTTTAGTGAGAGCTGTTAAATGGTTTTGGCGACGCCAATTTGCTACTGCCTTTTTCCATGAAGTTTTCAATGGTTTAAAACTAGAAACATCTGCCGGTTGCAAAATCCTCGATACGTTGGGGTATAAAGAAATTAAAGCTATTTGAAGCTTGCTGCAAAGTTCACTTTATTCCAATGTTTGATGCGTTTTGTGTCCATCCACAAAAAAGATTACCGGAAACGTATTTTTTTGGGTTACTAAACTTGGATACAACACATTAGACACATATTAAAAAATAACTCGGCCTTCATACACCCATTTTCTGAAATTCCTATACCCCTACCTTTTGGGAACGCTTTCCGCGATAATTTGGGGCAACCGCTTATAGGTGTAAACTACCATGGGTGGGGTAATGTTACCAGACGCAGAGAAAGTAAACATCACGGTAATATTAGTCTTAGAGGGTCCGTGTTCAATTTGGTAGACATTTTTGACGCCTTTGTGGGCAACAACCCTACTTTCCTTAGGGCACAAAGCGAAACAATCGCCATTAAAGACGCGTGATGGATCTTCTAATATGTGAAACAACTTTTTTTCTTTTAAGTAATCTTCAATTTGTCCAAACCTTCTTTTAATGTCATTCGCTGAAACCTTACCGCTAGCATTGGTAACTGCCTCGGAGACCCTGCTTCTCAATATTGGATGTCTTTGTAAGAAAGATTTATGCCAGTTTTCTGCAGGAAAATTGCTTTTGAAACGTGTTTCCCGAGGATTTTTATCTAAAAAGGCTTTTACGGGGAGTTGTATGTCTTCTTTTCTTTTAGGAAACCCCTTTCTATAGCCTTCTGTAACCCAAGTTACCAATATATCATCCTCTTCCTTTGACAGGTATGTTTTCGGCCCATGTTAGGTTTTAGTAAACTTGTTACTAAGCCTAAATTGAAGGGTAGCACGAGGTATATTATATTTTGAGGCGGCTTGTTTTTTTGGCATCCCATTTTTAATTTCTTGCTAAGCATTTTGCATCGACTCTTCAGTGTAGTTTTTATTATATTTGCAGTGTGTTTTTACTTTGGGCATTGGTCGATACAAACAAATTACTTTTATTAATCGCTTTAAGCCATAAAGGTGTAGGTGGCTAATTAACTGTATAATTAACCACAAGAAAATTTTAGTGGACTGTATTAAGATAGGGGGTGGGGGTTTTACACATAGATATGAATTGAAACCAGGTAGATATGTTAACGTACTTTAATAATGCAATTATGCATTTGCAATTAATGTAAAAATATGTACAATTTTTAGATACTTCTTAATCTACTTCCATGCATGCATTCAATCATTCACTCACATAAAAACTAAATATACAAAGGTTTCTTATTTCTAAATACCGACTAAAACGATCTTGAGTATGCAATTTAAAACTGAAAATCGTTTCTGAATTTAAATGAAATGAGCACCTTTCTTTCTTACAGAATACCTTAATCTCCAATGCTTTACTTCACTCTAATAAGCCAGAGAACTGACTTCGAAACCTTGAATTGAATTGTACAGGCACAACTTAAGCTTGGTACCGCAATTTTACTGATTCTCTTCAATCTCTTCAACTACAGGGAAGCCAAGATGCTACGTCATTCCTGGCTTTAAGGAATTGCGTAAAAACGCTTTAAAGAAGTCTTTGTCCAACGTGGACAAAGATAAAAGAGCTACACTAAATATTTTCTAATATTTGGGCATACAAACAGATAAATTGCCAAAAAGCGTGTGAACTTTTGACGCGAAAACGGGAACAGAACTTTCGCTGTTGATGGAGTGAAAGATGTAAGTTAGGTTGTGCAACCTAATGTTGCCAAGTTTCAAATATGTATAGATAATACCAAAAAAAGAACTTAATAACTAATTATTAACGAAAAACTACAAAGGTGCCAATAACTGGGTGAGTGCCATAATTGGGTAGTTTACCCTATGTTGGATAGTTTTTAATTTGAACACCCTCTATTATATTGCATTTAATAACTTATGAAAAATTCTAAGAATGCATATTTCATGGTTTTATACCGTTCCCAATTTTAAACAATTTGTTGTCGGAATAAATTTATTGTGTAGCCTTTGAAAATTCATATTCTATGTCACTATCAAATTATGTATAAATGGCTGATCATTCTCGATCACGTTTACCACATATCTTTTTTTACCAAGTTGCTACATATCATGTTAAATTTAATTTCCTAAAAATTTGAACTAAATTAAATTCAGTCCGGCTCTGTCGAGTTCCAGCTGGCGATTAAATCCTAACATTTTTAACGTATGTGCGAAACATGAGGAAAGGATGAAAACGTCCAATCTGGCTTCATCGACATTAAAAGAGCTGACGCATAGTTAAATAACTGATTCGGTACTGTGCTTAAACTGGGCTTCACGTAGTCCTGACCGAGAAGAACAACCATAAAGAAGTGACAAAAGCCGTCGCGTCGACACCTTTGAAGTTAGAGGGCGAAGTTTAATTTGCCGTATGCGACAGACGACCGGTTTAATACACTGAGAGAAATGTAATGAAGGCAAAATAAATGCTAGAAACCAATAAAACATGTATTTGATTTAAAGATTATTAGAAATATTATGAATTCTTATCTCTTAGGAGTTAACGGTTTAACTCAGAGTTTATCGATTTGTCGCGTTCTAACATTTTTTCAAAATCTTACTTTGCTTCAGTTATTTGAAATGTCGCAATATGAAAAAATTAGAAACGCCAAAAGTTATACAGTCAGCCCAAAAATCTCAATAGGGTTCACCGTATATGATGTCAAAAAAATATTTCATACACCATAATATGGTATAAAGTTGGAGACTTTATCCGGAAGACACCATAGTGACTTGTATGGTTACTTTTTGAGTTACTGTATATTAGGTTAAATTATGTGATCCTAATGAAATAATTGTTTTGGAATTAATATTTGAAAAAAGTGGCTGTTTCTTTGGTAAAAATAATAAATGAAACTCTTTCTCTAGTAATACTTATACACATACATATTATATTAAAAATTACATTTTCCATAAAAAAGCCATATTACATCTAAAGATGGCACAACCTTAAACGAACGCATCTTGCCACACTCCTTCTCTGTTTAATAGCAGAGAGTAAGGTTATAGTTGATATAAAATAATACTGAAATAATATGAACAATAAAACAAAATCAAACAGAAATTAGTTATATAAGAAGAGGCAGTTGATGAGAGTGTGCAAATTCTGCTGCTCAGTGAGAGATGGGGTTCGGTTAAGGGCGCCAGAAGCTCTCCATCAGTTGAACTGCTAACTGCCTTTGATGTCCTAGGTACCACTTCTCAATAACTAAATAAATTTATGAATAAGCTTGCAAGTAAGTAATGAGGTATTAGACAACAAAAAAATACTAGAATTTTAAAACAATGTCCACGTTTATTGATAATGTTGTTATTTGATACAAGGGTCAGGTGTCCTGCTATTGAAGTTCTGTGTAAGTTAAAATGTTAAATATATGGTGAAAGCTAACATACAAACTGAACTAATTTAGTCTATGACTATAAGGTAGCTATATTGCAATAAATCTATAAAATTAAAATAATAAAAAAGCAAAAAGATATATAACACTTCACTAATAGCCGCGCCGAGATCAGTTTTCCAACCTAATACTGAATTATATTAAAGTTATCCAGTATCCAATGTTCAATTAAGTATTTCAATCAATTAATTAAGAAATTAATTTAGTGAAACCAAATAACAAATTAACAAATGAAGTTAATTAGTGTACAATAAATTGAATGAAGGTAATTAAAAAAGTAATTAGTGAAGTAAATCACCAACTATTAGCCGAATGGGAGATTAGTTCGAAGATATTAATCAACAGAATAATCAATGAAGTACATCGCCACCCATTAATCAAATAAAATAAAACAATTAAATGAAATTAATCAACCAATTAATTAGTGAAATAAGCCACTAACTACTAATCAGATAGTACAAAGTTAATTCAATGAAATTAATTAACAAATTAATTGGTGAAGTAAGTCCATCCAATAATGTCAGCTTGTCTTAATGACAATTCAAAATAAAAGTAGGTAAGCCAAACTAAAATTCAAAAAGTTAAGGTAGGTTTAGGCAATAAGGTAATTAAAGCAGTATTAAATTCAAATAAGTTAAAAAAAAACACACAAACACAACAAATATAGGCAAAACCCGAGCAAACAGCATATATTAATTAATATTAGTAGAGAGCGATTATATTCAATTGTGTACGTATTATTAAATAATGATAACAAAAATCGAAATGCTTATAAGTGAGGCAAAATATACAGGCATAAGGTAGGTAAAGTGGTAACTAATATGCAAAACTATTAGACGGTTTCAAAAATAAGATAAATATATATACCCATAAGTTGTAAAGGCTCGGATAGCTATTCAAGTAAATAAGCTAGTGTTAGATATTGATACAAGTTACACAATGATATAAAAACTTAAAGCTAAATAAATCCAGTCGTGATCACGAATCATTAAGTCGCAATATTTATCTGAGTCAGTATAACATATACCAACTACATTGGCTTTGCGTGTAATAAAAACTAGTTGCTATATAGAAATCACTGCTTAAGCAAAGTTTTGCAAATATAAAAGCTCTAGTAAGCAAAGGTATCTCAAATATACGAGCAATCAAGTCTATAAGCCGTAGGTACACTTACGAATCAAATTGTTTAATAAGAATGCAATTACTAATTCACCAAAGATAAAAAGTTCACTATCAAATTAGAATGTTCAGGCACAATTGAATGAAAATAAAAATAAATTAGGCTTATCTCTGTCCTTTGGCTCTCAAATCAGCACGGTTGCTATCACATACTCAGGTCTCAACAGCTATTCAAAGTATAGACTATGGTTTATGTATAACTGAAGCTACAGCAACAGTATCCACTATTTTTGTAATGTAAGCTAGCAAACAGCTAGTAAGAGTGGAAGAGGTAAAATTGAAACCCTCAATTTAAGGAATGTTTAACCTCTATTCCATGTGACTTTCCCAGTCTGGCAGATAAAAATCCTTCAGTGAAGAAATTGGGTTTCTTGCTAGTAATTGCCTGTTACAGACAGGCAAACAAATATAAGATATACAAAAATCTATTTATATAGCCTTAGCTCAAAATCCCATTAGGATGGTTTGAGTATTTCCAGATGCCGAGCTATCGACCGGTTCTACACAATGACCGTGTAAAAGTGACATGGCCGTGACTCATCCACCTCGACCAAAATCACTGTTTCCTGTTAAAAACACTAAAGCAGGTACCAGGCTGGAAATTTACTGCATTCATCAGCTACAATAGATGGCGCAGTCGATACTCGATTAAATATTCGAGAACTATCTGGCAACGAAAATACATATCAAATGTGCGAAATATAATCCAAGCTTAAGTTAATTTTAAATATGCGAAATTTTAAATGTTACAAGCTTATAAACCATAAATGATAAATGCGATAATATCTTTAACATTCTAATATTTTTCTTACCTTTTTGCTTTATTTTGAGGTCCGTCCCTATTAGTATGAATTTAAATTATAATTTTTTTTAATATTTCGAGTCTGATAAACAATTTTATAACAACAACAATTTAACAAACTATATTTGTGATATCTTGGTTTTTAGTATTTATTATTCTGACGCTGCTGAGAAATTCCGAAGTTGAATTAAAAAAAATTAATTGGAATTGAAACCCATCAAGGGCTTTTTTAAATTTATCCGCATTTGTTATTGAAAAAATTAGGGCAGCAAATGGCAAACAGACAAACATGTTTCTTAGAAACTGCAGAGCGACAATAAATGTTTATTGATGCCATAACCGACCGACCAATATTTGGGTTATATAAAACTTTTCGTTAAAAAGAAATACCTACGTTCTATCAGTTTACACTGTGTTTTAAAATATGAAAATTATAGCTCTTTTTTGAAAATGCAACTTCACGATTTTTTCAAAATATCTATACTCGTTCTCAAAGCGGCATAATTTGACAACTTTCCCCGTTTAACTGTTTTCTATTTCTATTGGTTTCCAAGATACCCATACATGTATACCCAATTTGGGCCACACTGTATAAGGAAATACCCTCAGAAATACCCCCAACAACACCCTAATAGTCGATGAACCTAATAATATAAATTATAAATTTTAGCATAATGTATAATAAAAACCTAAGATTTCATAATGAATGTAAAAAAATACTTACTTCTCCGGATCATTTGGAAAATAAAATATGCTTATTCCCCTTCCTTGGAATGACACCCACGAAATGCACAAGTATTATCAGGCATAATGTTTCGAAAATAAATTTTTTGGGCGGGATAAACCCGATTCCGATTGAGTAGGTGTGGAAAATATCAAGGAGGCTAATTCGTGTCAGACAACCGGAAACTATTCCGCATCTTCGAATCACTCTTCTTAAAAAGTAGGAAAACCCTTCTCAAAGAGCACTTGCCAACTGTGTATAATCCGTACCATGCCGCATAGCAGCATTAGAAAGAACACGTTTTACACTAACGGTTACATACAGCCTGCAAAACATATGCCCGTCACAAATACCGCCTGACGTGCGTTGTTTAATGTTTACATTTGTCATGGGCTTCATGCATAGTCCTCCGCTCGCTTTGCTCGCTACGGGTCGCAGCGAACAAAAACTAACCAAAACTAATCCAAGGGATGCCCAAAATCAAGGAAAATAACTTTTTACAAATACAACCTCAAGAAAATAAAAAAACACCATCGGAAATCGAACCCGGGCCGCCGAACTAGAGGTCTAGCATCTTAATTACTGAACCACCAGAGCACTTGTAAGCATTTTATTGCATCGTAAAGGCATAGGTAAAAAAATAGGAACGCAATCTAGCGAACACACCCGATGCCTTCCGACAAGTCTGGAATGTATTTTGCAAGCTGTCCTTATCCGCTAGCCGTTTTACAAGGAAGCGCTGAAGTAAACTGCGCATGGTTATGATGTCACATCCGGGTTTCACACGTCCGTTCATTTTCCCCAGATTTACCCTCAAACCGCCGCGCAAGATGTTTACGCATCAAAAATTTTCCAAAATTGATTTTGAACGAAATTTTTTTTTGTCCGGGTTTTCTTTGTCCAGGAGTCAAAGGATCCCGCACACTTTTAATGGGATTTTAAAGAATGACGGAATTTGATGAAATTTTAATATGTTGTAGTTCTTGGCCTCCTGATGAAAATGTCCCATGGGCCCAAAACGATCCTATGACTGGTTTCAGAGATACAGTGGCGGGTAGAAGTTCCTTGGAAAACACAAATAAATTAATTTTTATCTTAAGTGGCTGTGTTAGATGTCACGCGATATTTTTTATGTACAGGGGATACAAAAATGGGGTTTTAGTGCATTTTCCGAAGTTTCTCAACCCCAACATAGTACAGGGGGTACTCAAAAAGTATAAGTATTTTTATTTGTTTTTATACTTCCTAAAAACTGACAAAAGCCAACCTTAGCTTGCGAAAACCATAAAAAATATATTTATTCTAATTAAATGATTATTTGTATACTAGTAAAAAGTGTTATGTACGTACAATGTTATTTAAAAATTGAATATTTTAAATAATTTCTGCTAAGATATTTTCTTCGAGATTTCCAACATCTTCGACACACTCTAGAGTAGTCTAGAGCATTATTGCTTGGATATATATCTATATATTGATGTCGAGCATAACTTAAATACCAAATAACACTTGCAATGTGGCAGCACATACCTATCACTCGTGCTCCGCTTGCACAAGTGCAGTAGTACCCCTTTATTTCGTTGCGTGTATTGATGAATTTAACAAATAGTTCATATTTCGTTGCATTTCTGTGTCTGGAAAAAATCTTGAGTCTTATTAATTTATTTATGTTTAGCCCTGTCTCTATTTGCAATATTGTCCTGTATAAATGAGGGTGGCATCTTTAACTGAAACACTCCAAATGTATGGTGTCGTAAGATCTAATATGGGAAATTCCAATGAATCATTTTCTAGTTCCTGCCATAATCTAATTAAAGCATTTTCTTCAATAAAATGTTGTAGGTGGTTCGGCTCTTGCGCTTTTTGATGCATTTCATTAGCTAGTTCAACAGTAGCATCAGCAATGTTGCTTAAACGATGATACCTATTAAGCGATGCACAAATAATTTTAAAAAAATCTGCGACGTGAGGAATGTGTGTATTTGGTATGACATCTCTTAAAAATTTTGATACCGAATTATTGTGGCCATTTTTCGATTCTATAATCCAACGTGTTTTAGTTATAAGTCTCGCTTGGTTTGCCTCGGCCATTGTAAGTTGGGATCTTCGTCCTAAAAATGGAGGCAGCTCTGCGTTTATTCCAAAAGCATTTAGAAATTCCACACAATCTCTGTATAAAAATGTCATTTTCCTGAAAATAATTTCTCAGTTGGTTGAGGTCATCTTCATATTAGTGAATTAAAATATTTGCATCATTGTTTGACCAGTCACAAAAATAGGGTCCATGCGCGGCCAAATATATCCATCTGGAGCTACTATCAACACAGCCTTTAAAAAATGATATTTTTGTCATACGCTCCCAAAAATAGCTATTTTGCGGACTCATTTCAGTCCGTAAAATGCTTCTTTTTAGGCCTAGTCCCTAAAAGTCGTAATGGCAACTTTTACGGACTATTCCATAATTCCTGAATATGTCTAAATGTCAAATTTCGAATGACATGACAAAATTGTCAAATAGTTGCTACGATATCAAATTCTAAGCTAACTTTGTCGTACATTATGATTTCAAAAATTATGGTAAATTTGCAAATTTAGGCATTCTGAAGAATTGCAAAAAGCGTATAAATAAAAATTAAATTTTGGGAGCGTATGACAAAAAATAGTGTTTGTCACACGTACCTAAATGAAGTTTTTCAGGACTCATCTGCTATTCCGGACTCGGCTAACGCCTCGTCCGGAAACAGCCATGATTCGTCCTGAAAAACTCCATTTTAGGTACTTGTAACAAAAATAACTATTTTTATGAAACGAAAACGATTTTCTGAGAGCTTTAAAGTTTTTGCTTTTTTGAATTTCTAAGTAAGTTGCATCAGGATAGGCAATTGCTTTGGGAATGTTGGGCTCAGGATTTTATAACTGGTTAACAAATGGTGATATATGATGTGTAATATATTCGTCGCGAGATAAATGGGCGTAACCAAGATTTTGTGGTACAAAATATTGCTTTAAACATTCTGCTGCTTTCGTTATTACTAAGCTGGTAGGTCTCCCTTGAAGAATATTGAAAAATGGCGCATAAAAAAGATCACGCAATATTTATGATAAAGGTCGCGCATCTGTTCTCTGGTTAAAGATGTTAGTGACTTAAAATCCTGATCAGTAAAATTTTCATCATTTTTCATTTTAGAGTTGTCGTCAGCTTGCTGTCTTTAAAGAGCCCATAAAAAATTTCAGTTCTCTTATTATGGGCTTTTCAATAGATTTTAGACCATTTATCAATGGAGAAAGAAGCAAGTTTTGGTCATTTAAATGTCCCTGGCATACTTTAGATTCTTCGGGAACATATATGGAACTAGAAAATGATCCATTGGAATTTCCCATATAGACTTACGACACCTTACATTTGGAGTGTTTCAGTTAAAGATGTCACCCTCATATATACAGGACAATATTGGAGAACATAGAGGTCATCTTATGCAAATAGATACAGGGCTAAACATAAATAATTTAATAAGAGTCAGGATTTTTCCAGACACAAAAATGCAACAAAATATCAGCTATTTGTTAAATACAACAATATACGCAACGAAATAAAGGGGTACTACTGCACTTGTGCAAGCGGATCACGAGTGGTAGGTATGTGCTCCCACATTGCAAGTGTTATTTGGTATTTAAGTTATGCTCGACATCAAGATATACTTAAATATCCAAGCAAAATGCTCTAAAATGTGTCGAAGATGTTGGAAATCGCGAAGAAAATATCTTACCAGAAATTATTTAAAATGTTAAATTTTTAAAGTACATTGTACATACATACATACCACTTTTTGTTAGTATATAAATAATATCTTAATTAAAAAAATATATTTTTTATGGTTTTCGCAAGCTAAGGTTGGCTTTTGTCAGTTTTTAGAAATTATAAAAACAAATAAAAATACTTATACTTTTTGAGTACCCCCTGTACTATGTTGGGGTTTGGAACCTTCGGAAAAATGCACTATAACCCCGTTTTAGTATCCCCTGTATATAAAAATTATCGCGTGATATCTAACACAGCCACTTAAGATAAAAATTAATTTATTTGTGTTTTCTAAGGAACCCCTGCCCGCCACTGTATCTCGAAAACCAGTCATAGGATCGTTTTGGGCCCATGGGACCTTTTCATCAGGAGGTCAAGAACTACAAAATACTAAAATTTCATCAAATTTCGTCATTCTTTAAAATCCCATTAAAAGTGTGCGGGGTTCTTTGTTTCTTAAGGTGCCACAATTTTTTAAGTTAAACTTTTTACGTGCACTGAACTGGAGAGTAAGCTGGCGAATTCGTTATGAAATGTGTGACCCGGCGAAGCGAACGGAAAGGCAGAGCAAGATATAACGTTGGTAGAGACAGAATGCGTTGTAGAACCATTGTAGGAGCAAGAGAGATTGAGCTAGCAAGCTCATCTTTGTTTTGTATGAAAACTTATGTAACATTCAAAAAATATTATACCTATATGGCAAAAGAAGTTTCATTTCTAGCGTGTGGATCGCAAGCATTTTTAATTTCAAACCACCTTTTAATTATTGTATATAAAGTACTGGTATACGTTTTCAAAAATATGTCTTCATAAATGTGGATTATGAGATGATTTAAGTAAAATGTTTACATTTTTAAGTGACGCTAACTCTAGATGACCTTACACTGTGATTCCGATAATCATATTGGTCGGTATAAACAATTAATTCTTAAATCATTTATGACAACAAAGGTGGGGATAGTAATTAACTTTATAATTAACCACTTTATATAGTGGACTATATCAAAATAGGGTGGTGGGGGTTTTGTTCATAGGGTGTGAATTGAAACCTGTATTTTATGTATTACGTAGTTTAATAATGCAAAATATAATTTGCATTAAATATGATAATATATACAATGATTTCTAACTACTTTATACAATCATCCTTTCACACATAAAACTAAATAGGTACTGTACATACGGTTAACTATTACTAAATGTCTAATAAACCTTCTTGATTATTTAAATCCAATATCAACTTCTTTATCTACTGAATTTGATTAACGTTCTTTTAATGATTCAACTAACTGCCTTTCCGTTCACACAAAATACCTTGTTACTTTGCAATTCTCTCAACTTTACTTCACAAGGGATCAGAGACACAAAACTTCGAACAGTTGATTCGAATCTCGAATTTCCAACCGTCATTTTACCTTCTTCTATCTTCAATAGGAGAGACGCTACGAGCTGTATTGTCTCGAGAAAATGCGATAAAACACCCAAAGGGTCCTTAATTCAGTGTTGAAAAAAGGTAACACCGAGTACTGCAGATATTTTCTAAATATCTGTGTAAACAATGGAGAAAGCTACTACATATCTTGGCGTCAGACAAAGCTACGACTTAAAGCTACTTTCTTGGCGCCAAACTCAAACAGAGCGGTGACTGGACCGTTGTTTCACAGGTGAGTTTGTAAGGAACTAAATTGATTTTTTTCTACTGGCGCGGATAGAGAGATTAGAGCGGGAGGTTGCTCGGAGGCGGATGAATTTGAGAGGGTAGAAACATGTTCTTTCTTTATTTGACATATTGTGGTTTACATAACATTGACAGAGATAAAGTTATATTAAAATGAGGACGATTAATAACGATTTTCTTGACGAAGTGACAGCTTGCTTTCCAGCGATTGCTGTATATACCAGAATCTATTATACCGACAATCCAGGTTCGGACTATGGAGTAACGGAAATATAATGCTTTAAATGCACAAATTTGCTGTTTACCTGGGGTGAAATAAATCTAGTTGGGTTCGAATTATGACTCAATCATACTACGGATATACAGGGTGTTATCACCAAACTATACGGTGAAAAACGAAAATTGGTACACAAGCTGGGGTGTTTTCCCAACACATATTTTTATTGGAAAAAAATTAAATTCAAAGACCTATTATTACAATTAAAAATTGTACTATATTGCATACAATGATGATACGTTAAAGGAAATAGCAGCTGAGAACACTATTGATACTCATGAAATGAATCCACTCATCAGTTGACAGATTCTAATGGTCCGAGAATTGAATGGGTTAATACAGAATCAATCTAATAAATAAAGACGAAACAATAGGAATAAATTTTCTATTAGGTTCTGTTGTTTCTAGATATAGTTAGCAAAAGTCAAAACGCATAACGAGTTCTAAGATTGCATTTTGGTATTATGTTGCAAAACTGCGAACTGTTCGGTATTAATGATGGGACTATTAAATTTCGATTGATATATTAAACAGATTAAAACTCTCAAATCATATTTGCCCTCCCCAATATTCATAATAATTATATAATTATATAGACATGAAAACGCAAACACAAAGATCTAAATTCAATGAAGTGTTTGTAGAGATAATGAAGCTTGGCAGTGTTTACATTATAGTGTAGTCAATCATGCGGAATTCCTTTCATACATACTAATTGGCAAGTGTTTAATTTATCGCTAATTATCGAGCCGTTATTCCACCCCAATGCTTATAATTTCCTAACAAATCCTCATATTGCTTGCGTGTCTCTGAAACACTGGTTTGCAGAACAAAGGAGAATCGTTTTATTATATACTGAAAAGATGATAGAATGCGGCAAAATGAAATTGGGCTGATATTGGGTAAAATGAGAGTAGAAATATGCTACTAATATAAAATAGAGATAGAATTTCCATCAACTAATTTTAAGTAAATTTTTTAATTAGCCTCCGCTTTAAGATTCCGCTATAATTCTTGGCATTGCTCAATTATCTAGATTATTTGATTCTTAGTCTGCCAGCTACGAAGAACGGGTAAATCAATAGAAATGTAAAATTTATATTGATATAAGTACAGATTTTGGCTTGAGCACGATTCGGCTTGAAATTCGAATTATGTTTTTCAAAGACTGGAAACTTCTTTTAAAACGTTTAATGAATATATAAGACTTATTGCTACTGTTATAAAATCAAGAATGATTAGAAATAATATTTATGTAGGAAGCTAAATTCTGATATTTTCTATTTGCCTTGGTAATAACTTTTTAATAGGGTTTCAAGGGTAAGATGGCTGTTAAGGCATACATTTTCAGGGTTGGACTGGGCCCATAACTTTGGAACATACATTTGAAAACTGATTTATATCTAGAAACCTGCATTTAAATCCTAAAATGAAATTGAATTCAATGTTTATTCAATTTCCAAGACATAATTACATGCATGGATTAAGTCAAAACATGTAATTTTTCACTCTTGCAACACGTTTTTCCTATTAAAGTTAGCAAGTAAAGATTTTATTTAAAAACAAACCCAGCACCGGAGAATCGTGTTTGCAAAGCCCGGCCCCGGTAGTGGGGTCGTAGAGCGCCACCAGTTCTTCTCAACTAAACTGGAAATGCTCCGCTGGTGTTGTACGGGGTTGCAGGCACACAAACTATAGCCCCCCTTGCATAAATATATTTTCTTTATAAATCAATGGACTTTCAATGACCATCTGCAAAAAAAAAGAAATACAGAAGGTACAAACAACTTGAATATAAAAAAGAGATAGGCATGAATCACCCCTAAAAGAAAATATAAACTTCCCCATATGACCAGAACTAAAGTCACATTAAAATAAAAATTCCGATATGATAAAATGGAATAGATAACATAACACATGGGATGCAAAGCAAATGGTGGGCAATGTACAAAAAAAAGGTTAACACAGATAAAGCAAATAATTCGTTAAATTAGACAAAAAAAACTGTAGGAATAATTACCTCTCTTATGACGGAGGGTGGCTAGAGAGTGGACGGTCTCGATCTTATACGACGAACTCGGAAAGCCTCTAGAAATAAGGGAAAAGAGCCATTAGCATCATGGCGCCGGCGTACTTCACAAGCGATAGAGAAAAAATAATTCCAGAGAAAATGCTTACCTAGTGCAGTATTCAAATCCCGATAAATCGGTCGTGTAAAAACACAAACAAAAACCAACACAATATCCCCAAAGAAGGGTAGTATAAAATTACAATACTAAATGTTGAGTCACTATGACCTTCCTTTACCACCAAAGGGTATTTCTAGAACAACGAAATTAACGAGAAGATCAGTTTCAGTCATTTTGCCCACTTCTACAAGATTAGAGGGGAAAAATTTGTAGGGCGGAGAAAATGCCTAACGAATCTAATGATCCGATACGAGGAATAATTCTAAGATAATAAACGACTTAGTTCTCGTTCATTATGGCCGTAAAACGACGGCGGAGGCCACAATTTATGGACTGAAATTAAATTTTTCAAGAAATTCTTGAAAATATTCCCTAACGAAATGATAAATTTAAAAAAATCTAAATCGACAGCAGCAATTATGGAAAATAGCACATTCCTACTACCCAGTGCCTCCAACAGTACCAACCGAATTTTGCGAACATTGCAGCAGGCCGCGTGAAAAGATAAATGTAAATATCTGAAACTAGCCAGAGCAAGAGGTCCCAAAAAGTTTTATCAGAAGTTCTCAAAAGTTATGAAATATTTAAACCGACAATAAAATATGAATTTGACGGATCTAATGAAGCTTAAAAGCAGGTTTTATTAACACAATTCTTAAAAATATAGAACGGTTTGCTGGCCGTTCTACCGTAATATAATATAAATTAAGTAAAGTTATACTAATAACATAATATCCTGTTTTAGTGACTTGATCAAACCTAAGCGATCTGTGGTTCGCTTATCAACTAAAATAAATATAGTCACAAAGTGCCTGAGGGCTACATTAGAGAAAGGGATGATCAAAATTGTTACTCAAGGCCACAACAGTGTTATAAAAGCTAATACAAATATATCGTTAACCTATATTCAGAATAAAACTAATTTACATTAATAAATGCGGCAACCTTAAGCTTATTGACAGCAAATCGAATCAATAAATTTAGAATTAATTAACTGAAGAGTATTGATCTCTTTTCAATAATTCTGACCGCAAAATACAGCATTTTTTTTGCTAAATGCAGCATATAAAATGAAATTTAAAAATATTTTACACTGGTCAAATCAGACTGTTACACTCTGCTGCAAGCATACCAAGTTGCTAAACATATCTATCGCAATATTCATCCAAACTATAAAAGGACTGAATAACAAAAAAATCGTGAATATTATGTTTAAAGGTAATTTCTTTTGTAATGATACAAGAACTTCAAATATATACGGGGTGACCACGAGATTACTACCCAGTCCGTAATAATTGTCTTATAAAAAACTACATCGATTAGAAATTTTGAGGATTCGTATCATTGCTGCATCAATGGCACCCCCTATCACCAACATTAAATTTAAATTCAACTTACCTATCTTAAAATGTTTTATTTATAGAGGCCTATGCCTAAACATAATAGTTTTTTGAATATGGGTAATTAAAAGATCACCTGCTTTCTGAATGTCACTTGTGTGTTGGGTGGAAAAGTAGACAATGTAAGGTTAAGAACAATAATTTGAAACAGCAAAATCGATCGTAGTATAAGTGTCCAAATAACAGCACCTTTACAAAAGACTAAGTGCTCACAAAATTTTAACTCATGACGTCGTGCATGCAGGTCTCTGCTATTTGGAGCGAAGATGTAGGAAAAGGGCTTGCGGGTGGAAGACTAATCGCAATTGGTTGCAACGTTGCCAGAAAACTATGATAAAAGCGAATATTAGGATGCCCGTATATATAGAATGTATATCTTACATTAAATTTTCTCCAATATTGTAAAAACATATTTCCATAGGATGTTCTTTCCTCTTTTTATAATGTGGTATTTCGTAATATATTTATTTAATTTTCTAATACTACTATAATGTCCGTGCACTTTCCTAAAATAAAAATCGTTTTAAATTTCGTGCATTATTACTAACCATCTCTCTAAATACATACATACGTACATATGTATTAGATACATTATTCATATTATGTATTTATACTGTAACCATCATTTGGCTATGCTCGTTCCAATGTCAGTAATTCATAAATCTTCTGTATCAATTCTCGTTTAAATCACCAAAAACAATAATTTATTTTCTTAAATTTAAAAACCTCAATATATTCTAGCGCGCCATTGGAATTCCTCAGTTTAATGTTAATTGAGTTGTCTACGCTACTGGATTTCAGATATTCTGAAGTTAATTTGAATAGGTGGCGATGCAGATAGACAACCAGTACTACTGCGTGTATATTGGGTATACATTTTGCAGGTTTTCATTAGTTTCAGACATAATTGGTGTTTTCTTTTGACAGTTACATGATTCTGAATGTGTTTGAAGGATATTTGATCGAAATTTTGTGTAACTTTCTTATGATGGATTGAGTTTGTATTTTTCAAATTACAGCGATATTTGAATTATTGACCTCGTGTCGACTCGGATATTGTAGTTTGATTTCGTGTACATCCGCGGAAATCAGTTTTTATAAGTTCGAGTAAATAAAACCTCGTAGCTGAATCACGAGCCCTTTTTGACCAGATCTTCAGGCCTAAAAGATGATGTCGAGCGACGTAGGTTGTAACCAGCCTTATTCGCTAATTGCTCATTCAGCTGGTCCATATGCGGCTCACTCAGCCGTTAGTAGTTTTGTTCTTTTTAAAGGCGTGGGCAGTTAGAGCGGGCGTCACTAAATTTTTACTACAAAAAAATTATTAGAAATTCTATCTGTCTGAAACTCGGATAATAAAATTTAGAAAAAATACCCTGTGAAAAAACGTAAAAAAATTAGAATGACATTGAATTATAGCCTAAATATAGTTTCCAAAATAAGCACCAGGAATACAAAAAACTAGCTTATTAAAACTAACTGCGTATGTATAACAATATACCTTTCCCGAATTGACGAAATACTATCGACTGACGGTTACTGTTTTTTCAAAATGCGATAGAAATTCACTGCCTCTGACTTATCACATCACTGATGGTAAACAGATAAACAGTATTCCAATGTTTATTATATTAGTTACTACAATTAAGTCCTAATGAGAAACCTAATGTTATTCAATTAGATGAATTGTTTCAATACTAAACTTAATAATATTCCAGCAGAGGAATTATTTTCAAAGAAAATTTTATACTGTTCTATTAGATGAATTATCTCTAAAGAAAATTTAACACTACCCAGTTACTACTGCTTACATATAATGACAATTTTTTGCAAATATTAGGGACTAAATATTCGCTGAACCACTCTTACTAACTCCTTTGCCAGCTGGATACTAGAAGATCTGTAAAATGTCTTCAACAACGCTAAACTAAAAAGGATTGTACTGAAGGGAATAAACAAAAATATAGCTGCTTACGTAAGGAGATTTGAGCTCAACTGTACCGATATCTAAGCGAAAAGTTCAGTAGCAAAGCTTAAATAAGTTAAATTAAATTTCTGCCATGGGTTTTACAGATAGATATAATTAACTTAATATAAATGGCATAACCGCCCTAATTGTACCATATAAATTTAGATATTACGAAGAGAGGAAACGGTAAAAGGATTACACTATATTAGGAGACAATCTCCTATTAAAATCAGTAAATAAGTTTAGCGAACTAAAACTCAGTATCTCTTGAAGTAATATTTCCAGTAGGTGCTTCTCGGTAGATTATATTTAGTCTTTTCACTTGAAAACTTAAAGGTAGTAGCACAACAAATCAAGAACAAAGCTCAATATATTAGCCGTGCTGATTTATTATTAATTGAACATGATCCTACCAGACTTGACGATGTCTTTTGTCCTCGCTAATTGGAAGACCTAGGTAAAGGTACCAGTCGGGATAACCAGGCTACCCTAAACTCTCTGTCTGGCCCAAGCTGGAGAAGGCGGCTGGGCTCCTACTCAGATAAGGAAGGCCGCAAGCAAATGAGCAGTGGTCCCTCGGAAAGAGCCTTTTAAAATAAAAGGGTTGTCACACAGCCTCTCACACGATGTTTCACAACAGTATAGTCGGTATTTTACAAAAGTTATGCGTTACTACGCTTTGTAAGTTTAAAAGAGACTATCTGGCCCTACCATCAACCAGCAGTAAGGTTTATCAGCCACACGGCCGGCCCTTCTCAACGGTAAGCTCAAGCGAGAAGCTCTTCAGTTACAACTTCCTTCGATATATCCCATTTTCATGCCTTGGAAGGTGCATGCTGTCAAACAGGTCGGAGTACTGAAATCCACTCGTAATAATAATGTCGTGATAATCGATAGCACAATTTAACGGATACACAGGGAATCGCGATATAATATTTGAATACAATTACGTTACAAGGTGTCGAAATGTTATAATTCATTGAGAATTGACGGCAGCTACTGGATTTTTGTAGTAACTTTTGACTCTATGGCATCTTAGGATGGATTAGTCGAAACTTGAAAGAGAACCAGACCAACAGGGCTCAAAATCAAAATCAAACTCAAAATCAAACCCTAACTCAAAAACAAAATCAAAATTGAACTCAAATTCTAACTCTAACTCTAACTCTCACTCTACTCTAATTCTAATTTTGATTCTAACTTCAATGGATTCTTGAGTTTGAACTCTGGTTCGAGTTGATTGATGTAATCTCGGTTCATATGGTCAGATGAGGAGACTGTAGAAGAGGATCTGGAGATTCCAGGACGCAGTTCCATTCCTAAAATCGTAGCCTGGTGGTAACAATGTAATTGTTGATTGGGAAGTGGAAATTAAATAGTCGGGATGACTCCGTGGTTATGATACCACTCTGCTGAAGAAGCGTTAGGAGGGCCTGAGCATTATAGTTGTCTCGAAACCCGTAAAAATAAGTGATCCTTTTTAGAAATGTTTCCACAATTCTTCATCTTTTTAGAACCTAAAAGCCAGCATTAACTTTAATTATCTTATCTTTAACGTATCTCGTAGATTTATCTTATCTTTACCGTATCTCGTAGATTTATCTTACTGTACATTTACCTTATTGTACATTTATCTTAGCTTATCGTCGAATTACCTTATATATATTTAACTTTAATTATCGTAACTTGGATTTTGATCTGATCGATCAAAATAATTATCTTTAATGGGTACTCTGTATTATTGATGATACATATTCTGTATTAATTTGGAAATTTAAATTTGTAATTTTAGTAAACTATTATTTGGTAATTACCTTTACTCTAGTTACTATATAATGAGTAGCGCTATTATTTGGTTATATCTAAGTATTTCTAAGGGTAAGCTTTAAATTTAAATTGAAAATAGAAATTGGATTTCCTTCAGAGACGACTATTAGATTTCTCAATTATTTTCTCGATTTTGACGTATCTTATGTCGAAGTTCAATATTTTGACATCGATTTGATTTTGCTCGATTCTGAGAATCATTTTAATCAGAGAGTTAATTTGGTTGATTATGTAATGAAACTTTCTTGGCTTATTAGTGGACTGATTGTAACTTATTGGCTATTAGCTTATCAGGAACATAAATTTTAATTAGGGTTGTGGAGCCTGTTTCATCTACATTCACCTGATGTTTGCAGTTGCATTATTTGCAAATAGGTATTAGCTAGGTTGGCGATCTCATCATATTGTGGTCTTAGATCAGCTCGTATTGAATATTGATTTTTTTATCCTGTATACAGGATATTGATAATAATTGATAAATTGAGATTTTAGGTGATTAAATGTGAAGTTGCAAGATGTGGTATTCAAGAGTCATTCAAGTTATTATTAGAATAGTTAGGAAATTGTATCTTTTATTTCTTGAGTTTACTTACCTTACATAGGTAATATAACCTGACAATTTAACTTATGTTTTCTTATCTTTCGATCTACTTTAGACCTGGTGCTCATAAAATTGAATTCTCAGAATTCGAACTAACACCCCTAGTGCCACCGTAATAAGACGTATCTGAGAAGCGACAAGGTAACTCAAGGAGCATTTAACTCTTACTTTTATTTATACAAAAGGTATCAATTAAAACCGAAACAACAATCAAAAAATTTTAAAAGGGGAAGTTAAAAAATTTATAATACCTATAAAGTATAGACAGACATCTTGCTTTTACATACACATTTAAAATCATACATATAATCGCCGGATAATTTGCCGATCTCAATAATTGGCAGTACCGCTGGTCCCAACACCCGCCAACTATCGAGAGTCTACTGTACTTTCCTTATAGAGCCGGCAACAGCGCAAACAAAACAAACGATTACTTTGTGAATTTGCCGTACTTAATGACTGCCTTAATCGGTAATTAGTGTTATTTTGTTGCATGTTTGTGAAATCGGAGCTATCTGTGTGTTTTTAAGTGCGTGAAACTAGTACTCAATATTTCGTTGTATATTTAGGTATACAATTTATATTGTTAGACGTATTTATAATACGTAAAACTTCCTGGCTGTAACGGAAACCATAAAAATGGGCCTTAAGTTCATGTTTTCGGTTTTCCAAAGAACGTAAGTTTACAACAAAAATGTCTAAAAGCTGATATGAATTATGTTCAGGAAAATTTCAAACCGACCCTATTGAAGATAGATAGACCTGTTGCTCGGCGGTTTGTGACCAGCACAGTTTATAAGTTTTAGTTCGTGTTTAATTGTGTATTTTTCTCTCGTTTTCGGGTATTTTTGTGGTAACTTATACTTAGTGTATTTATGCCTCAAAAGTATTGCATTCCTGGCTGTAATGGAAACCATACAAATGGGCCTAAAATTCATGTTTCCGGTCTTCCAAAAGACTTATCGTTTTGAACCTATCGGATCCTCTCATTTGCCACCCATGTCAAGAGTTATGAAGAAAATAGTAAGCCGCCATCTTGAGGCGTCCGCCATATTGGATTTAGGACGAAGTTAAGTATACTATATTGTTACAATGACATCAGGTTTACATAAGTGTTACAAATTTCATCTTTTTCTGATAACGGGAACTGGTGTAACATTGGCTTGCAAGACTTGAACTAAACATACCTACATACATACAAACTTGTGAAGTTAATTAAAAGCTTGTAAAAATTAAACTTCTTGGTAAACACAAACATTTTAAAAACCGTTTACGAAAGGACGTCATATCGATTCAAAAAAGATGAGTTGATAACGACTTTTATATCATATTAAAATATTTTAAATTATTAATTTTCACCCCTTAAATATCTTATACATTAACGTAATAATAATATATTATATATCTAGGGACTCATTTGGTCCCACGAATGAAGTTTGTTGCTCGAGGGTCTGCCAAAGGGCAACGACCATTTAAGGGATTAAGACACTTTAGTGCCGCTGTATATACATTACTTTTTGTACTTCCGGGAATATTAAAATCAGGTATAAATTAAAAAACACCCGGTAATGTTACAATTTAATGAAAGGACCAGTTGAATATTTTATTACTCTATTTTGAAACAGTTAGTTACGGTATAATAAACAAGTTGTCACAGTGAAAATGGAAACTTTTGATCTGTAAAAAAGCACTGAGGGTCAAAACTGCCGTGGAGACTGCTGCCACTTCTGTGTACAGTAACAGTATCGATCGTCCTAGAAAACCATGGACAACCGAACCAACATGGAAGATGATCACAGAAAGGAAAGACATAAAAATAAAAGGGGTCAGTAAAACCGAAAGCCAACGGAAATATCTGGAGCTTGGCCGGGAAATCAACAAAAACCTAAGAGGAGACAAAAATGCATATATCGCGTCAGTATGAGACGACGTCGAGAAACATTCGAGCTCGAACCAGCCACGTGACGTCAGGTTTTTCACACATTTCGACCTCGCTACCTCCCCATCAGGGACTAAAATGGCATCCATGTTGCAACAAAGCCGGAGATCGTAGACGATGGCGCCAATACTGTGAAACACTTATGGCTTCAGAAAAGAACAATTTGAAGACGAAGTGGCGCTAAGGGCATTCAGGAACAGGAACATGCCATTTTAAAAGCAGGGATGCTAAAGAACATCGGCGACAAAGGAACCTAGATGCTCCACCAAATATGTCTTAAAGTATGGGAGACTGGCAATTGGCCAGAAGAATGGAGAAAATTAATATATATTCCTATTCACAAGAAAGGACCTAAAGATGAATGCTGCAACTATATAACTATCGCTCTTATTAGCCACGCTAGCAAAGTATTATTGTATGTCATACAGGAAAGGTTGAAAAACGACTTACTGTCCCAAATACTCCCAGAACAAGCTGGATTTGTACCTAGGAGAGGAACACGAGACCAACTAATGAATGTTCAACAAATAACAAAAAAACTCTATGAATACAACGTTCTTGCGATGCTCTGTTTCTCGCATTGCAGCAAGGCTTTCGACACGGCCTAGTGAAGTCAGCTGTGGCGTATCCTGACCGAAATGGGAGCACCCAAACATATTATCCATCTTATTATTTTTTTCATTTTCTTTTTCTTTATGGCAGTGGCACACACACACTAAAGGGTGATCTTAAGGCGCTTGACGAGCGGTGTGTGTGCGAAGATGTTGATTGACGCGGTTCTTGAATAGTTGCAGGTTTTAATTAGGGGGAAACAGATGGAGTGAGTTCCACAGTGATGCAGTGCGCCAGACAAAGGAGTTCTTGTAAAGCGATGTTCTAGGTGTTTCCAGTTGTGCGACGAACTGGTGCTCTCTTGCCGTCTGTCGTGACTGTCTGACAGGCGTTGCCAGGGGCGGGCCAAATCCTCGGAACATCTGCCGTGAAAGTATTTCTAAAACAGAGACATCTCGGCCACATGTCTACGGTGTTCCAGACTATCCAGATCCCGGGTCAACTCCGGGTCGCCGACGAGACGCACAGCTTTCTTCTGAATGGAATCCAGCAGCTTTAGGGTGTGCTTTGGTGCGGCACCCCAGATGTGTGAGCAATATTCTAAGCACGGTCTTATTGGCTCTCTTGGTAAACGTGGCTGCTTGGGTCTTTGCTGCATTGAACTGGACCAAATTTCTGTCGTCCCAAGTTTGAACTTTCTCCAGGTCTTGATTGATTGCTTTAATCTGCTCCTGTCTGCTGTGATAAGTCTCAGTCGCTGGTAAAGGTTCTTCTGAGCTAAATTGGGAGACAAGGGTACTGTCATCTGCAAAACTGTAAACAGGATTATTCGTTTCGGTCAGCAAGGCATTAATATGGATGAGGAACAGAGTTGGTGAAAGTATTGCGCCCTGAGGCACGCCCGCGTTAATGGTGAGTGTATCTGAGATGTGTCTATCTACTGCAACGTGCAGAGATCGGTTCTTAAGGAAACTGGCAAGCCAACTGCAGAGAGAGGCTGGCAGTCCGTAGGACGGTAGTTTGTTGAGCAATCCGTCATGCCAAACTCTGTCGAATGCCTCTTCGAAATATCCAACGCAATCGCTCGAGACTCTACGTAGTTCTTACCCTACTCCATATATGAGTGGCATAGGCCAATATATCTCCTGTCGATCTATCTTTGCGAAAGCCGTATTGATTATCGCTGATTATTCTGTTGTTCTCGAGGTACTTGAGTAGTTGCTGATTGACTACACATTCCATTATTTTGGAGATTATTGGAAGCAAGGCAATTGGGCGATAGTTTTAAGGCATGGTTTGCTTGCCTGTTTTGGAACAGGTTGCACTCAAGCGACTTTCCAAGAAGATGAGTAAATCCCTTTTCGGTAAGACAGAGGAAAAAGCCTGGAAAAACAGGTGTTAGTTCGTTGGCCCAGTTCTTTAATACGATGGCAGGTATTCCGTCCGGTCCTGATGCCTTTTGCATATCTAGCTCTTTAAGGATTTTACGAATGGTAGTTTTGATGTTCGATATGGTGGGGAGAGCCTTGCCTTGGGGGACATCTAAGGTAGAGTGCGATGAAAACATTTTGGCGAGCATGTTTGCTTTTTCCTTGGCTGTAGTCGCCGTGATGCCAGTCACTGTACGATAACAATATGGCACAGGTAAAGATAGAGGGTGAATCCTCTGAAAAGGTGTTAGACAAGGTTGTATTCATTCCGCCAATACTTTTTAAATGTTACGGAGAATGGATCATTAGAAAGACCTTGAAGGACTGGCAGAGTGGAACCACTGTTGGAGAAACAAAAATATCAAATCTGCGATACGGCGAAGATACACTTATAATGGCCAAGGATGGACCAGAAATAAATGAAATTCTACAGCGCATAGAGGAAGCAAGCTTAGAATCGGGTCTACGACTAAACAGATCAAAATGCTCTTATGATAGTGGACAGAGCCAAGACTCATTAACGACCTCGAAGTTAGGGATCATGATATCTACCTCGGCACACGTACAAAGGGAGGTCTGAATCCGGAATAAAGCGTAGCATTGGAATGACCAAGGAACTTTGGGCAGACTGGTAAAATTATGGAAGGACCACGAAATTCGCAATAAAATGAAAACAAGACTGATGAAAGCACTAGTCATCCCCATAGCAACTTATGGGTCAGAATCATGGACTATAAAAGCCTCTTGTCACAAGACAATGCAGGCCTTAGAAATGACGTGCTACCTGAGAATGCTAGGAATACCCTGGACAGCACACAGAACAAATATTTCTATCCTCAGAGAGCTAGAAATAATAGATCATTACCGACTTCTACCAACCACACAACGTCGGATGGTTAATTTTTTCGGACACATTATACGAAAGGACGGGATGGTGAAGCTTATGAGCCAAGAAAAGGTGGATGGCAAAAAACTGAGGGATGGATCTCCTGTAATGTTCATAGACCAAATAAAGAACCTCACGCACATGTCGGTTTCAGAAGTAATGCGAGCAGTAGAAGACAGAGAATACTGACACACCATAACCATGCATGAGTTAAGATGTTCGGGACGGAACTCGACTGGAGAGAGAGAGAGAGCTGAAAACGGGTTGGAAAGTATTTTGCCGACAAAATCAAGGAAGATATATGAAGCACAATGGGTTATTGGTAAGATGGTGCTGTGGACGAAGAGTGGTAAATTGCGACGAAAATGCCCTACTCGTGTTTTTCACAGAGAAATCCATGAATATTCCTCCTTCAACGCTTTGGGCACGTTATTCCATCCTGAAGACCATGCTCAACGTTAAAAATAATATCGATATCAGCAAATTTCAAAAGGTAATTGCCCTGCTGAAAGGAAGAAATGAAGAACATAAGCCAAAAGAGCCACGATACTAACAGGGGACCAGGTGGACAAATTTTTAATGGATGCTTCAGACAACCAGTTTTTAATGATAAAGGTAGCTCTTATTTTTAGTGTCGCAGGAGCCTGTAAAAGTAAGGAGTTAGTTCAGTTGACCGTGAACGATGTAACTGATTTGGGTCACTCAGTTTTGATTAATATTAAAAGTATCAAAAACATGTTCGATAGGAAGTTTATTGTTAAATTTTAAGTAAAAATATCGACAATTTTACTGAAATCTGTCAGAAGTATATGGCTTTAACAAAGGTTAGGACATTTCATTCGTTATCAAAACAATCATTACTACGCAGCCAGTCGGTAAAAATATAGTTGGAAAACCACCCCAAAAGGTAGCAGCCTTCCTAAATCTACACAGTTCATCATTATACACAGGGCATGGCTTTTGTCGAACATCTGCCTCTTTATTAACTGATTCTGATGCATCTATGGATGTTTTAGGGAGGCATGAAGGATGGAAATCAGCAACCGTCGCCGAGGGGTACGTTGAAAATTCTGTAAATAATAAAAAAACTATTTCCCATAAACTTTTTGCACAAGGTGACGTGCAAGCATTGCAAATTGCTGGACCTTAAGAAAACACTTCTAGACACGTTTTGAGCAAGTCTCGCAGTCGTAGTTCTACATCAAAAGTATACTAGTGATAAAACAAATATTGTGTGTACTTCCGGTTCTAACATATGGAGCAGAAACACTTACCCTTACCAGGAAGTTAATAAGCAAGATCCAAGTAGCACAGAGAGCAATGGAGAGATCAATGCTGAATATATCCCTGAGAGACAGAGTTCCAAATCATACAATCAGGGAACGAACCGGTGTTACGAATGCAGTTGAAAGAATTACAACGCTGAAATGGAACTGGGCAGGCCATGTTGCCAGAGTCAGGGATGGAAGATGGAGAAAGAAGATTCTAGATTGGAGACCTAGACACGAGGCGTATCGAAACCGAGGACGTCCCCGAACAAGATGGTCGGACGACATCAAGCGCATCCAGCACAACTGGATGCAAAGTGCGCAAGACCGGAAGAAATGGCCTATGTCCAGCAGTGGACTTAAAACGGCTACGGATGGTGATGATGATGGTGAATAAAATTTATTAAATTTAACCCTTTTTAATTATATGTTGCTACCATGTACTTTAGTCCCTTGTGATTAAATGAACCTTTTTAGTCACTACTTGGCTTGGAGGGACTAAAGGATAGGTATACTTTAGTCCCAGAAATATGACAAACAAATAATTGTTCTTTATAATTCTGCAGCATTTTTGTGCCATCAAAGAGGGGCTTGGACCAATGTAGACGCTGGCAAAAGTGAACCATCTTATAATTGAGTGTATGCAGTAAAATTATTGAAGTTTTCCTTTCTAAAATTAAAGTTTTATTCAGTAACTTAAGCTTATAAATTTGTATTCAAAACTAGTAGATATACAGGTTGTCGCAGCGAATTTTGATACTTTGTATCTTCAAAAGTAAATAAGATAGAATGATGCGGTTTGTGCTAATATCATTTTTACGCATACGTAAGTTTTTTTCTGGGTGCTCATTTACCTTGCTTGGCGGTTGCCAAAAAAATCCAATTTTATTCCTTTTTTATACGCTCATGTATTTTGAGACCTTTACTGGTTTGATTGTAACATCTGTAAGTGAAGTTTCAAATTAACGATCAGTAAGTGAGTACTCGGGTGTAAATAAATAAAAAAAAGACTCATTTTATAGTAGCTATTTTCCTAACAAGTGCGAAAAGTAAAAATTCCCGCACGATGGTAAATAGCACCCGAGTACCGGAAATTTCTACCCGCAAATGTTAGAAACAATATTTTTTCTACGAAGTTATTTTAATAAGGTCTAACACATAAGTAAAATTATATAAAGAAATATATCTTCAATTTTCATTACATGTATAATTTATTAGACATTGAAATAACAATATGTAACACTAATTTAATTAAGTATGCATGCTTATGTTTATAGTACAATTATTAATATTTGAAAAGGTTATTTTTGTCGCTTCCAATGATATTCTAGTTGATAGGGCAGAAGTCTGGTATGTCTGGTTGGGATTAGAGGAGCATGTCGTCACACTTTTTACTGGACCTACAATCTTTTTCAGCGCCTAAGGCTGACTCTTGGTTGGGATGAGTGATGAGGGAAAACTGGTTGGAGCTGATAGAACTTTGGGTAGAGCTGGTAAAACAAGTAAGAACCTTTTTGGTAGATGAAATCGAATGGGAAACACTGTTATGATGTTTCAACCAATTTTTTTCGGTAATCTCTTTTTTGTTTTCAATGGATTTATCCAAATAGCCTTTAGCCACCGAGGTGGATTTCCATCCTCCATGTCTCTTCATATTTGTCATGTCTTTCCCAGAATTTGCAAGGACTGTAGCTGTCGATCGTCTGAAGCAATGTCCAATATAGCATTCAGGATTGCCGCTATATCCGAAGGTATCTTTTTTAATCTTATTGATAACAACGCATTGAGTGGTGCATTCATCGTGTTGATAATTAATGAAAAATCTTCGATGTGGTGTTCCGGAGGGTCGTAAAGATGCATACTTTTTGTAATATAAAAGGTTTGGATCGTTGCAAACCACGAATTTTCTTGTTACATCGGTTTTAGTATCAGGTATTTTTATTAACAATAAACCGTTTTGTCGTGCGTGAAGTAGAAACTTCAATTTTGCTCAAAAATAATGTTGAAAATCGAACAACTATTGAAACTAATTAAGCCGAGAGACTCGTTGTTCAACATATTATGATTCTCTCCAGATACAACCACAGATTCCCTAGTTGTAGTGACAATGCAGACATCTTCCTTGAACCGCTGGCGCCGAAGACTTTTCATTAAGGATCTGTTTTAACCCAAACTAACCCAAACTAACAAAGCTTTCCACATACCTTTCGGCTACTGAAAACGAACGCCATTCACCATGCCATTTGAGGCCGAAAATATCTACTCCTTGGTTTACCAGAATAGTTGCAGAACTCATTCGAAAGGCATGCCCGGTAAATGATGACGGATCTGGCAAATTTAGGCCTTTTGCAATTTTGCTGGGCCAACTTCCTATTGTATTTTTGCCTACAACCGGGTTCGTGTTGCCGTTGTGCATTGTCAGGAACAAGTCATGTGACTACACATTTGCTGATCGTAGTGCTCGGTACTTTTTGTAAAACTGTAAATAGTTAATCGACTCGTTTCCTTTATTGTAACCGTAAATATGCCTGATACATGAGTTTTCGTGTCGTAAATATTTATTATAATAAACGCACCTTGATCCTGGATGTCATATTGTTTCATATTATATAATTCTTTCCTCCTACACGCCAAATATCATAGTTACATTTTTAATTAAGTAAACTTCATCAGGAAATTCATTTAAAAATGTTTGCATGTCGTGCCTGTCAAAACCTTTCGATTTGTCCGCTTTGTGTCCGGTATTTTTTCTTTTTAGGAAAGTAATTAAGGTCGAAAATTTTTAAATATTGTGAAGCATAAACCTACTAATTAAATATCACCCTGTCCTAAGTTTGAACTTGAATTTGACAAATGTTATAATAACATTCACTGTTAATTATAAACAACTTGAGCGGTCGACGGGAGCGATTTTAATCCTTAATGATGCAGCCATCAGCATTTTATAACATATAAATACGTAGGCAAACGCCAATTTCATCAGGCTTTCGGGTCTCTCAACTCTGCTCAATTTAGTTGCAGTACAGCACACAGGTGCGTACACTTCTAGTTGTTCTATCTCACAACCCCCATATCTGTGAACACCTGTGCACAGGCACAGGGAGATTAGGTCCTTACCTAACCTGGGTGGACGTATTCACAGGCATACGACATTCGGGGGATACTTAAAGTAGAGAGAGAGTCGAATTTACGAGTGAAGTATCAGAATTTCCAGTAAAGAGATAGTTTTTGGGGATTTTTAAAAAGTAGTAAAAGTGCCTTAGAAATCTGTGATAAACTTAAACCAGAAAGACTTTTCTTATAAATATCTGAACGAATACTTAAATAAGACAACCCAGCTCCCATAAACTATATTAATAAAAGTGACGTCGCTTTCTAGAAAACTTTGAATTAAGCCTCTCTCGAGAAGACATGCATTTAATATTAATTGAGTATAGTGTAAACTGTTAATTCATCTATAAACTTAAACACGCCTTTATTAGTATACAGTCCAACCGTTGTTAAGTTTGTTTGTAAATAAACTTGTTATTGTTTTTATCGATGTGTCTCCCTTATTATCTCTTCTCAACTTGACGTAGTGCGTTCCTAAATCTGAGCTACTCTCCTACACGCCAAATAAGGCGTGGCGTCACAGTAAAAAATACAAGTCGTGACAATATCAACAATTACTTCAAAAATATTGTAGCTTTGAGCATCGGGTATTCAGCCCATAAACTTGGGTAGTCTTTGAGAAAACTGGATATCCGGCTTGTAAATCTTCTTTTGCTATCCTTTTTCTCCACAAAGTATTTTACACTAGCTGAACATCCTTCTCCACCTCGCCAGGCCAGTTCTCGAGAAGAAAAGTGGAAAAAGTTGCGTTGAAGGCCCTCTGGCGTGTCCTCGTTCCACATGTCAGGAATTCTGTTATAATCTTCATTAGATAATGATGCAGAACTTGCTTTTTTCTTAGAAGGATCCGTTTGTAATTGTCGACGCTTAGCCTCACGAGCAGACTTAGCTTCTACAAATTGAATATCGGAAAATGGATCAAACTTAAACTGAAATTTGGTGAACCTCATTTTTTGCAATTGTTTGGCGGTTAAGATTCCACATCAATTTAACGACGCTTTCCTTATAATCTGCTCTAGTTCTTCTTTTCATATTAAATGCATAATCTTGCCATATATGAGCCAACTATTCAATAGATGAATTTTCAATTTTGTAAGATGTTTCGTTACAAAATTCTACGAACTGTTTCCATACACTTACCTTACTCCTTTTATTATTATAATTCTGAACTTCTGTCTTATAATTTTCACACTTTCTTTTACAAAATTGCCACAAAACTAATAAAATGTGAAATTGCACTGAGTCAATGACACATCATTTATCTGTTGACAGGCACAAAGCCTACTTGGTAGTTTTAGTTTCCTACCGGATTTCCTAAAGGAAAATGTCATGCTAGAAGTTTTTATATTATTTTGGTATGAAATTTTCTTACCGAATCTCCCACGTTCTTGAATTAATAACCGGAAATATCTCTTCGAGCATACATTTTTTTTTTAATTTTAAAAAAAATCATGCTCTTGGAAATATTTCCGGCAGCAATTCAAGCACTAGGGAGATTACTAGTGATAGTATCAACATCACCAGCAAAATTGTCTTTGTTGCTAAAAAACTACATGTGATGGATATTAGCTATCAGTTAAAATGATTTTTACTCCAACAGGAAAATAGCTTTGTTATATTATGCGGAAAATAAATCAATTATTATAACAGGAAGACAATTTCTTCGTAGATTTCAGAAAAGTTCACCATACAAACATACCACAAAGAATTGGTCTAAAAAAAATTGAAATGAGATCTTTAGAAGATAAGAGAAGACAATAATAATGATCCAGAATACTAGGAACAGACTATTGCAAATTAAGGAAATTTTTAGCAAAATGGCTGCTGCAGTGAATATATTTATTTAAAAGTGAGTGTAAAAAGAAGTTTAAAAGTTTCAAAACTGCATCCATATAAGATACTCACCTTTTAAAAGCCCCTTAATGAAAACGCCTTTGAAATAAGAGTTTTTTGTGCGAGTCCCTATTAGGCCTATTTAAATCTGAACCAAATGTTATGCTTATAAAAGCTGGGCTTCGTCAAAACAGAATAGCCCGGCGCTAATGGCGCCCTTACAGCTGGCATAAAATTTGGCGACTTGCCGCTTATTCTAGCGGCTGTGCCACAGAACACAGAACTAAATAATTCGTCTACACCAAACTGGCTTGGTCAATTAATTGTTTGTTCTTATAGAGAATGTTTAATGACGACTATTATTGTACATGAACATGACTCTCAAAATCATTAACGACATTAAAAAAAGAATAAAACGCAGGTTTTGGGTACGCCCTTTAAATAAAAACCTTTAGAGTGGAAGTAAATTTTAAATAAATTACGAAGGGTTGATTATCGTTTAGTGCCTGGCCAATCTACTATCAGAATACAATTTTATTAGAATGAGCGCGACAGAATTTGATGAACTAATTTGTTTAATTGGAACAAAAAATTAAATACAAATTGCAGGCATACTAAACCAATTATATGCGGGGCTCGGCAGTTACACTGCTATTTATAGGCACAGGTTATTCATATGTTAGCCTATGCTACACGTTCAAAATAAAAGCAATTAATTAGCGTTGTAGTATCTGAGGTATCCCAAGCAATACAAGGACCAAATAAATGTGAGTGTATCTATTTTATTAGGATTCGTGTATTAAAAGTTTGCAGAAAATTACATACTTATTTGGAGTAACTGACTAAATAAATTAAAAGTTCTAAGCTAATCAACAAAACCGAAAAGGACAAAATGGAAACAGCGTTCTGAAATATCAATGTTTGTATTGTTTTTACTTAACAGTGTTGTTAGATGCAAAAATGATGGTGCATGCTATTCTGGGGATGTGAGAGCTTTCTGTATGAGCAGGCTCTTCTACAAAAATCATCATAGTCGAGTTAGATTCCGTTGAAGAGGGACCTGATGTTGATTTTTGTCCAGTAAATGGCTGCTGGTATCTAGGGCGTTGTAGCTGGTGGTGGATTATTGTACATACCAAGGTTTACTTCAAAGAGTATAATTTCAATTTTCTATGTCACCATACATCGCTCCTAATTTGTGAGCAAGTTACTAACTTTTATTTCGACTTCTTTGCGTAGCGGTGAAAACTCATCACAGTTCTTTTTGCTTTCGTGCATGTCTTTAGCTATTTTAAAAATTTCATCTTTGAAGTTTTCTTTCTCTTCGTGCTTCTCTTCGGAACGCCGCATTTTTGGGATATTTTCATATTCTTTATTTATATTTATGATTTGTTTTATTCCTGGATTGTATTATTATTAGAAACTTCTTCAGTATTACTTGGTTCTTAAGACTGACTGCTATGTTGTAGAGCATACTTCCTAATCACATTTTCCAAGGTAGCTTAAGTGGACGTAGCCCATAACAAAAATAGGCCGATGTCAAGAATCCTAGAGCTTATAAGGACGATGCTTCACCAAATTGGGTTAGCCCGGCTGCAATCGCGGCCTTAGATAGATATATGTGTGCAGGAGGCGTCATCGCATTTATGTCACTGCGACCTGCAAGATCTATTGCAACCCTCCTTGTACTTAGAGTATTGTGTCCAACGGTGTCTTCTTGATCAGAATCCAAAGTCTCGACAGTGGCTCCATGGTGTAGCTTAACGCTTCTCGATTGGTTATCTCCGCAGTTTCGAAGCGCAACTTCGAAAGTCCTTCACACTGGCAGATAATGTGTTTTGCCACATCCTCCCCTTTCTGGCAGAACCTACACAGGGTGTCATCCGCCAGGCCTATTAGACTCATATGTCTCTTTAGTCGGCAGTGTCCTGTTAGTAGTCCCACTATGATTTTTATTGACTTCCGATTATAACTTAACAAGTCTGCTGTTAATTTTGCCGAAGGTTTGCTGATGAAATCTTTGGCATGTCTATGCCCCAGTAGATTAAACCACCACCTCTGGGACGCTTCTTCTATCCCTTTTTGAATGGATGTTTTGGCTATGGGCCTTGCGACTCCGCAAAATGGTTCTGGTTCTGTTAGTGGCTGGGACGAGCCTTCTCGGGCTAATTCGTCTTACATCTCGTTGCCTCCATAGCCTTCGTATCCTGGCACCCACGCCAAGGTCACTTTTCTATTAAGCCTTCCCATTTCGTTCAACAGATTTATACAGTCCAATACTAACTTTGATGTTACTATATTGGAAGATACTGCTTTAATTGCTGCTTGGCTATCGGAGTAGATAACGACTGTCTTGTTGCTCACCTTCCTCCTGATCATTTCCTCTATGCAGAGGATGATAGCTGTAATTTCCGCCTGGAATACTGTGGCGAGAGTGCCCATAGGTATCGAGATTTTGGTCTCTGTCCTTGGTTCGTAGATTCCGGCTCCTATTCCTTGGTCAGTTTTCGAGCCGTCTGTATACCAGACTATGTCTGCCCTAAAGGGTGGGCCTTGTATCCATAGGTCTCTTGGTGGTATTTGTGTTGAAAATGTCTTTTCAAAGCTATACTGCGGAGTGGAGCGGTCCGAGGGCATGCCTAGGATTTTATCCTCCTTAATCTCGCAGTATAGTTTATTTTTTTCGGTGCCGTGTCCTCTTATTAGTGGCGTTTGGCCTTGTGTTAGTCTCTAACGGACCGATTTGGTTTTGCCTTGTATGAGAACATGGAGTGGGGGTAGATTTAATAATACCTCCATCGCTGCTGTTGGCGTTGTGCTCATGGTCCCGGTAACACAGAGACAAGCTAGTCTCTGTACCCTATTTAGCCTTCTCATCGCCTCTACCTGTCTGGTTTTCGTTCACCAGGCGATTGCTCCATATGTTATCATGGGTGTTATCACTCAATCACGGCTTAACGCCGGCATAAAATTTGAAGACTTGCCGGTATTTCTAGCGGCTTTGTCCCAGAACTAACTTAGACTGCACTAACTAACTTGGTCAGTTAATTTTTGGATCTTATCGATAATGTTTGATGACGACTACGCCTTTATGTATGGCTCTAAAAACGTTAACAGTGGAAGTTATATTTTTATCGAATTAGGAATGCCCGTCCAATCTACTATCCGAACTCCTTTCAAAATTTTGTTAGCACGGGCACGAGAGATTTTGATGAAATAATTTGCTTAATTAGACCAAAATTGCGAAATTAAATACAAATTACAGAGATGTTACACCAGCTATGCAGCGCTTAGTAGTAGTGATTTATAGGCATGATATGTTAATTTAAGCTACATGTTCAAAATATCAAATTCATTAATTACAGCTATTGTACCCGAGGTATACCAAGCAATATTCGTTTATTAAAAGTTTAAAGAAAAATACATACTTATTTGAATTAAATGAATAGATTAAAACTTCTTAGCTGATCAGCACAACGGGAGAGAGTAGAAAGAAAACAACTTGAATATTTCTACATTTAGATCGTTGCAAAATCTATAAAATGTTTCTTCATCTTGTTCTGATGTGAGAGCTCATTTGCTTTCTGTATGAACAGGCTCTTCCGGAAAAGTCATCATGGTCAAGTTTGATGGAGTCATGATGGTACCATGTTGATTTTTGTCCAATACCTGACTGCTGGTAGCTGGGGTACTGTTGGAGTGGTGAATTATTGTACATACCAATGCCACCATATCTCTCAATCACATTTTCCAATAAGTTCATGCATGATATAAGAGCGGCTGCCCGCGTATAGCCCGCGGAAATTCCTTAAATCTTTACCCACATTTGGCTGCTTGCAAAAATAGGCCAGCGTCTTCAATTTGTCGTCAACAAAAGCTCCTGCCGCCGGCGCCGGGCCAACTCAGTTTGGTGAAGCCCCTATTTAATAAACTTGAAAAGGAATCAGCAAAGGTAAAAGTTCGCGCAGCGTATCAGAGTAAAATAATCTGGAACAATCAGTTACTAGTACAACTAATATTCTCAGCTGAAACAAGGCGGTATTAAAGATTTGGCCTATATCCAGCAAAATGATACCCCAGCCCATTTTTCTCACATAGCCAGAAGATTGGTAACAGAAACATTTGGTCAAAGATGGTTAGCACGAGGAGGGTGTACAGAATGGGGAATGGGTACCGCGGTTCCCAGATTTAACTGTTCCCGACTTATTCTTATGGGATACCTCAAAAATAGGTGCTATACGCCCCTTCCGCAATCACTAAATGAATTGAAAATAAATATCAGAACTGTTATAAAGGATATTGAGTAGGAAATGTTCCTAAATTTATTTGATAATTTAAGGTTCAGATTTTATAACTGTGCTTTCGGGAATGGACATCATGTACAACAGTGTTCAGGCTGATTAACCTGATATAAATTAACCAGCAATTAAATATAAGTATTTATATGCTTCGATAGAAGACATCTACTACTCAGCTAACCATAGGAGTAGGAAGGCAGATCAGACTTCTCACGTCGAGCACATAGGAAAAGAAACTCCCCCAAAAAAATCCTGTGAAACATCAACATGTTCAGGTTTTGCTAAAAGTACAAGGCAATGGGACATTTCCAGACTAAGCAAATAACATAAAATATAAAAAAAAATCAAACTTTATCTGTGAAGGGTTTGTTTTCTGCTTGACGCCGAAATTGGCTAGGCTGCCTCAGAGGGTGAACGACAAAGCTTTTGTAAAGAAAATTAGAAAAGGGACCACGCAAAGTGGAATTTTCTCAAAATAGCGATACTAAAAAAAACAGCCACTCTCCTGACAGAAGCAGTGATCAATCCCTATTCAAGAGGTTCAGGCACCCGCCATCAATTGACTAAAGACAAGATAAAGGTACGCCTGAAACTCGAAAACAGGTCGGATGAAAAACCCACAAAGGTAAAATCGATCAAAAAAAACTTCCATAATGACGCTAACACTGACACTGCAAATTTCAAAGAACCAACGTCGAAGGCCAAGGGATGTACTTCTATGGACGAATCGAAACACAACCCGCATATCACAGGTCTAATCCAACAATTTTTTTTAGTCGATTTCGAAAATAATAGCATTGGATTTTGACATACCGAAGCCTATTTTAATTAATTACCGGAGTTAGCCAAAAGGAAATACTTATTCGACCCGACATTGTTTAAAAAGAACATGCTAAACTAAATGTTTATTTTGTCGAGTACTATCACACCTTGAAATATATACATGACATTAATTGTATTATCAGTTTGACGTAATATCACAATTACATACTTAATTATATCCTGCGTATTTCAGGATTTCAGGTCCACACGTATGTGATCTATTAAATTTTAAATGAAAACAAAAAGTACCAAAAACGTCCGCGACTACGCTAAAATATGGAAAACGTGGTTAGAAAACAAAGGGATCGTGATTTCACAATATGTTTTTGTGGGTGAAAAAATGTCTGTCTAAATGATATATCACAACATGTGCCGGAAGAAGTTAATTTTCATGGGTCAAGAAGCTTATTGCACAAAATTATTCGCGATATGAATTTTAAATTTTAAACGATTGATGGAAGAAAGGTTTCGTGTGATAGGTCGCGTTGTAAAGGTAAAAGTATCTACTTTTAGCAAAGCATATGGAGTATTTGAATTTTGATGAAAATGTAACATTTATTTTTCTAGTGTATAAAAATTGCAAGTTAGAAGACCCACCCCGGTGTTTTAGAAGCTGCAGATTCGTCCTTTGCGAATTTTAAAAATAAAGAGATAGTTTCAGCTATAAAATCTATGTAACTTTCTGCTTATACAGTTGTTGGGGAAACAACCGAACAAAAACCAGGTTTTGTGTACTCTAAAGCTGATTAATTCTGTAGTTGTACATAGGGTAATCCTGTCTTATTACCCTACTATCGCCGCTCTATGTTCGCTGCATTTTAATGGTTTCCTACAGTACACTACCGAGTGGCCGTGAACCCCTGGCAGCATTTGCACTGCATTATTAGCTTGCTGTTTTCTCTATATTCCCAACTTATTCTGATATTTAATATCTTGCCTATTTCCTCTTGTAGCTTTTTCAGGGAGATAGTTGCGTCCACAACAAGATATAACGGATCTCTTGTCTTTTTCATGTGATAAATGCTTTTAGCATTAGTGTTAAATGTTTTAGATAGTTCCTGCTTTATATCGATTAGTACATTATTGGCGTCAAGATCTACAGGCCCATCGTGCTTCGCAGCGTACGGGTAACATTGTAGGGCACAATCGTCGAATGCTCTCTTCATTATAGTCCAATCTCTTTCTACATAGATAATAATGATGTATTTAATATCATATTTAGGTCTATGAATTTTCTTTAGTTCCTGGGTCATGATTTTATGTCAGTTGCAGAACTGTTATCGTCTTTGACCTTGAATTTCTTTTTAGAACGTGTAGTAGCTATGCCCTAATTACTGCCCTTTACGATTTATGGGCATAGATTGCAATAAAGGTAATTCACTAAAGTCATCTTCTGTATCCGAAAGAGTTTGAAGTCTATTACTCATCAGTAACTGAAAGGGTCCTCCGAGGCGTTTTGTAAGGTACCTTAAATATTTTTTTTTATCTGAATTGGGTTGTTTTTGGTTTAATGTCTTCTGCTTCTTCTTTTCGGCCCAAATTTATCTACTCCTGGATGTAGAACTCATCCAACTCTTTCCAAATTTTTCTGGTGAAGGCTGTTTGCATTCAGTTTTCCCTGCTATATATCGTCTCACCATCTTTTCTGGGATCTCTCTACACTTCTCTCGTTTTCTCTTGGTCACTAGGCGATTCGTTTGTTGGTTTATTGGCCCATCGCCACTTCAACTGTGCTGTTTTTATTAGCACACCTCTTATTCCCGTTCTTTTCCTGATCTCATTTCTCCAACTAATTCTAAGCAAGATCACTTCCATTGCACGCTGTGTCACTTGGAGTATGTGTAGATATTTTCGTGTTAGCGCCATTGTTTCTTAGTCGTATGTGAGAACTGACAGTATACAGCGTGTCTCACGTTGGATGGTACCTTAGGCGTTTCTGAAGAACCACTCAACGGATCATTCTAAAAATTTGGTAGTTTACATAAACGGGCATGCTCTACTAAAACTATTTTCTTACAATGCAGTGTTGCCGCTACTGCTAAAAGCAGTAGCAACTGTAAAATTTTAAATAAAACACCCTGTATATTATTGCATATTTGGATTTTGTAAAGTATTCTGGATATATTTCATAAATAACGGCCTATACCTATCTGCTACTTTTTTTGAAATGTTGACAGTTGAAAATCCACCGTTTACCAAGTTTGACAGTCTGTAAAATCTAAACGGCTAAATATATAGAGCTAAATGGTTCGCACTTTCTTATCTTGGTTTTTCATAAGCTATCGTTTGACAATAACTTAAGATTTAACCAGAGGTTAAATTTATACCGGAATTTCTTAACCTCTGGTCAAATATAAAGTTAGTGTCAAACGGTAGCTTATAAGAAACCAAGATAGGAAAGTGCAAACCATTTAGCTCTATCTTTAGCCGTTTAGATTTTACAGGCTGTCAAACTTGGTAAATGGCCGATTTTCCACTGTCAATGTTTCAAAAACAGTAGCAGATAGGTATTGGACATTATTCATGAAATATGTCTAGAATTCTTCGAAAAATCCAAATCTGCAATAATATACAGGGTGTTCTATTTAAAATTTTACAGTTGCTACTACTTTTTAGTAGAAGCGTCAATATTGCTTTGTCGAAAATATTTTAGCAAGGTAGAGCATATCCGTTTATGTAAACGACCAAATTTTCAGAATGATCAGTTAAGTGATTTTCTAGAGACATTTAAGGTGCCATCCACCGTGAGACACCCTGTATATTGATCGTAAACTTTTCATTGCAGATTTATAGGTATAATATCTTGTCCTAGAGTGAGCCTAAGTGTCCTGAATGCTGCCCAACAAAGTCCTTTCCTCCAAGAAATTTCGGCAGTTTGATTTTCTTTACCTAATTGAATTTTAACTCCAAGGTACATGTATTCGGATACCTTTTCTATGGTATGGTTGTCGTTAGGTATTTTAGTCTTATTCAGGTGCATTTTAAGATCCTTTACAGGCGTAGCCGAATATATCAAAATCGGCCTCTCCTATTGGTCGATCCGCATAGCCCTCCGCTCGCTTCGCTCGCTACGGGGACTCCAAAAAAGGGAACTAACCAGGTGCTAACCCAATCTAACCCAAGACATACCCAAAATCAAGAAAAAAAGCTGTTTAGAAACATAATCTTTAAAAAAATATAAAAAAAGCAACGGGGTTCGAACCCGTGTTTTCTAGGTGAGACCCAACGATCTAAACCTCTACACCACGAGAGCTCTTGCGAGGAATTGATTGCGACATATTGTAATACGAGATGAATCGACCAATAGGAGAGGCCGATTTTGATATAGTCGGCTACGCGTGTAAAGGATCTTTAAATGCTACTCAGGTTCAATTGTTATCCGATTTGATTTGATGTCTGATGGAGTCCTTCCAGCATTGTTTTATAAGATAAAGAAATTAATATCGATGGAGTAAGACTAAGGCTATAGCTCTTCCGCTGAGGTGCTAATCAAATTGACGCCAATCGCAAGTGATTTAGTGTTACTCCATCGATATTAATTTCTTTATCTTCAAGTACAATTGTCATCGTGGATGTGTCATAGATGTATTTTATGAGAACTGAATATCTGGAGTCGAGTCTCGCAATCGCAATGTCCGGAGCCTTAAGGATTGCACATGTTTCAAGTGAGTCGAATGTTTTCTGGTAGTCAACGAAAGGGAAATATAGGGTTATATTGCATTTCGCTGTTTTTTCGATCAGCATGTACTTTGCAGATAGTGCTGAATCCCGCCTGCTTTAGGGGCTGGTATGAGTCAAATTTCTTAGTAAGCCTATTTGTTATGGTTAAGTGTATCTTCCTTACTTTCTTGAGCGATTTCGGTAATTATTGCATGACTTGTCGGTCCAGACTTTAATGTAGTTTGATACCTACTGAGTTCTAGGTCAGTCGTCTGCGCTTGGTCACATGGGCACTTTGCTATTTCCAAGGCCTCTCTACGTGTTTGGAGTCATTTACACACTTCCTTTTAACCAATCGGTTTTGGATTTTGTTGGACTTCGTTGTTTGCCCTGATTTTTTTATGGCAGTGGCGCACACACTAAAGGGAGATCCTATGGCGCTCGACGAGCGGTGTGTGTGCGAACATGTTTATGGACACGGTTCTTGAATACTTGTAGGTTGTAATTAGGGGGAAACAGATGTCCTGGGAGTGAGGTCCAGAGTGATGCAGTGCGCCAGACAAAGGAGTTTTTATAGAGCGACGTTCTAGGTGTTTCCAGTTGTACGACGAACTGGTGTGCTCTTGCCGTCTGTCGTGACTGTCTGACAGGCGTTGCCAGGGGCGGGATGAAGCGGGCCAAATGCTCGGAACATCTGCCGTGAAAGTAACTGTAAAACAGAGACATCTCGGCTACACGTCTGCGGTGTTCCAGACTATCCAGATTCCGGGTCAACTCTGATTTTGCTGCCAATACTTGTAGGCTTGCTGTACCTTATCAGCTGTTCTTAGGTATTCGTTTGCCTTATTTATGGTAGTTACCGATTCCATTCCTTTAATATACCTACTGCTGCGAGGTGAATGCTACAGTATTTGCAGATGTCATTCTGGGTAAAAAGTTTTTTTTTCAATGTAATCTATTTTACTTGCGGCTAATGGTGAATTCCTACCCGTCGAGTATTGAGCGATCAAAGCTTGTGTGTCTGACATTTGCTTACATTAGTTGAGACACGCTCCCCCACATACGGTAATGCGGTAATAAGATGATAGGAAGAATGGTGTCGGCAAAAGTTTAAGTGAGGGTGAAAGGTATAGTTATTTGCACGCTGGGTAAGGTGGCGAAGTTCTTCAAAATTGTGAGTTTTATTTGTGAGCAAAAAATGAGGGTACCCTGAGTATAATATTCTGCGGATACCCTCATACCATTGTCATTACAATGCTATTGAAATGGTATGTGGATTCTGTAAAACTGATTAGAACATATTCAAAATTTAAAATTGATCTGTAGGGACAAGAGTTTATTAGTTTGCTGGGAATCATAAGCAAAATTTACTTCTCAGATGTGTTAAAATTGTATTAGTCGTGCAGAAAATGTATCTAAAGGAGATGAAAAAAGTAATAGAGATAACATGAATATTACCCAAGTCATCTCTCTTAAGCATGTTCTCTGATGATCATGACTCGTTTTTATTCGATATATCTATCATTTGGGAACTTATGAACACTCACAATTATTATAGTAAATATGAGGGCGGAAACAGCAGCATTCCAGAATACTAAATCTGAGGAAACAGAACTATAATATCCAAGAGGTGACACGAACTAAACGTGTTATAGCAACAGAATATATATGGTTCAATTATAAAACTAAACAAGCGAATATTTAAATTGTAAATTAAACATATATATCAGACCAGACTGGACATGGAACTGAAAAAGTAATATCTGACTCGTGAAAGTAAAAATTTACACAAACATATAATAAAATCCATTCACTCAGCAGCATATAAAGTTCTCAGAGAGAAAAGTAACCAAATTCCTATGAAAAACAACGACATCACATGGACCAAAGGGCTAGAGGAACAAAGAAATAAAGAACAACAAGCGTACAAAAAATGGATGACCAGCAAAGATGAAAGGGATAAAATACTATATAAAGAACAACAAACACAGTTCAAAAAAATTATTACTGAAAATAAAAACGAAACATGGAAAAGAAAACTAAGAGAAATAAACTGGCATATAGGCGGCAAAAGACCTTCAGAAGCGTGGAAGCTAATTAAGTCCCTTAGAACAAACACTACAAATAAAGTCAATATTCAACCAATCCAGCTGGACGAGTGGCAAAAACATTACGCTAAGGAACTTACTGAAAATAGAGACCATTTTTGATTAAATCACCAAGACGATACCAAGTACATGGAGAACCCATAGACGTTAACGAGTCCAGGATAAACAAAACCATAAAATCCTTGAAAACAAAAAAGCTGCTGGACCCATCGGATTGCCTGCAGAGCTACTAAAAAATGGAACCACAAAACTAATCACATACCTCAGAGAATTTTTTGCCAGATACATAAATGGGGGAAAATACCAAGTAGCTGGAAAGAAGCCTAGATAACACCAATTCATAAGAAAGGTCCAAGGGATAAATGTGGAAACTACAGATGCATATCGGTCACAGGCAACATGAGCCGTTTGTATGGCAAAATATTATATGGACCCCTAGAGATCGAACAACAGGCGGGGTTTCGCGCTGGCAGATCGTGTATCGACGATGTTTTCACGATGGTGCAGCTTAAGGGAAAGATGGTAGCAAGGAAGCGTGAAGTACACCTACTATCCGTGGACTTAACAAAGGCCTATGATACTGTACCGATACAAAAACTTTGGCAAATCCTACAAAAATTTCCCATAATAACACTGCAGTGTGTTACGGTAATTTTAACAATTCCGTAACATCAGGTTTTTCCGAGTTTGCTTATATTTATTTTTAGTTTGAAATAATTACTTTTCATCTTCAACCTATTTTGAATTACTGTCTGAATCGACCTGGTAGAAACAGTGTGGAAAATTCCGCATTAAATAGTACGAAAATATTAATAAATACTGAATTTTTATGTTGCCCATCAAGTTCATTTAAAATTAATTTGGTCTTTTAAATATCAGTCGATAATAATTATCTTGTTAATATAAAATGAAAATTAATATTATGGGTTGAATCTACGTAAATACAGCAGTCGAATATATTTGTTAAAATCGATAAATAATTTCAAATATCCAGTTCAGATTTTATGGTTAAAAATCGGTCGCTTCGTACGTACGGTAGAAAAAATTGAAATATTTGTGACGACTGCGTGTCAGTGTAATTTTTTTCGAGATGTGATTCTGGTGGAAGGTAAGACTGGATTTTAGATCTTGTCTTGTACCGTGTACCAGTGTGGGAGGTTGGGAGAAGGTATGGCTTGATTTATTTTATTTTTGTTTGTTTTGCGATATCTGATCTTATTTCTAGTTTCCTATATCGTAAAGTCTGTAAGTTAACTGCTAAGCTTGTGAATTTCTGGTATTTGGCTACTATCGTTTCGCATACCACGTTGCCGTTTGCCGTGTGTGCGTTTGTGCCTGTAGGGCATGTGAGATAGTTTTTTTTTTGGGCTTAAGGCTCTTTAATAAGAGAGAAAAAAAAAAGGACTTGATCCTACAAAAGCAGGTGTTATTAAATTTCGGATTTAGTTCAGCAGCCCAACTAAGGAATCGTTCAAATTGGCCTATAGGGCTCATATCTAGGTTCTAGTTAGAGGTAGCAATTTTTAGAAATTAATAACTAAAACTGTTGAGAGTGTAGGATACTCAGTCTAATTTTCTCTAGTACCGTTATCTGTTGGATTCAAGCTTAGTTAGTTATTATTTAGTAAATATTTTATCGTTACGTCAGATATTTAAAGAGCGCCTTCTCAAGCCTTCTCAACCGTGGTGGGTACAAGACCTTAATAACTCTGTTTCTTTATTTCGATTTAAATTTGTCATTACCTTTATCTTTGAATTAAACTGATTTTTGAGTTAGAAAATAGCTTTCAGACAACAATTGAATTGAGTGATTGTCATTACCTTTGTTTTAGAATTGAATTGATTTTTGAGTTGATAAGTAGCTTTCAGGCAATGATTAAAATCTGATTACCTGTTTAAATTTAGTGATTTAATTTTTGTTCTTACCTGATTACTGTAATTGTTTTTCTATTGAAATATTGGTCATTACAATATTTCTCAGCTTAAGTAGCTATTCATTTTATTTATTATCTGTAATGTATTCACTGTTTGATTTAAAAACATAATTATTGTCTGCAGTCTAAACAATTCTGTGAAAATTGGCGGAGGCATATTTAATTAAATTAAATTAAATTTCTCCTTCAGCGTGTTTTGTCATTTTTCAGCATTGTTAATTGAGAAGAATTATTTCTAGTTCTCTCCTGTCAATTTCTGTATTAAAAACCTAAGCTAAGACAAGCGACGCTCTCCGCCATATTGAAACAGGGTTGTAACAACATTCTTGGTGAACTCTTTAACTGCCTTGTACTGGTTTTTTTTTCATGCTATTGAGTCCACACGCACTCGGCCTACCAGGACAGTTTCCAGTGACGTCACAGGACAGGTCCGAGGCACCACAGCCATTTCCAGGAACCCTCTCCAGAAAGCTCGGAGGAAGCATAAGGTGATTAAAGGGCAGTTCTCACCAAGATAGTTCAACAGAATTAACAGTTATTTTTGTTAGACGGAAATAGAATAAAAATTGTTTTTTGAAATTTCTAATCTTTTATTTTGCGCTTTTTATCACTACAGCACTTGAAAAAAAAAAAATAATAATAATTAATAAGCATGCTTCTTACCCATACACCCTGAGTATCTTTCAATTTATCTTTTCAGTAAATTAAAGTAATAATTTAAAGAAAAGTGCATTTATAGTTTATTGTAACAAATTGGCTTTTTATTTGAATTCTAGTAATTATAATAAGGCAATTGAAATTTTATCTCAACGAATAACTAATTAACCTTTATTGTAACAAAATTAAATAATTGCATTATATTGTAAGCAATTGCCTTTTTTCTCATAACAAGTGGAAGCTATCCAGCAACTGTATAAACACCCAACATCAAGAGTTAAGATAGGAACTACTCTATTAGATAGCTTCGAAGTTAAAAAGGGTCTGAGACAGGGATGCTGCCTCTCCCCTACATTTTTTAAAAATATATTTAAACAGAGTATTGAAGAATTGGTGGAAATCATGCAGTGGAATGTTCATACAACTGAATGAAGACACAACTCTATATACCCTTTGCAGACGATCATGTAGTTATTGGGCAGGATAAAGAAAATCTAGAGCTCATGACTCGAAGACTATTCAAATACTGCTAGGAATGGGGCTTATGAGTAAATAAAACAAAAACTGTTGGGGGAGATAAAATGGAGGTTCTCGAATTTGATCAACAAGAGACCATAGATGTTTGTAATGAATATACCTACCTAGGGACAAAAATTGACGAAAAAGGACAAACAGAAAAAGAAATTGAACATCGAATTATGAGGGGAAAACAAGTAATCGGCTGTCTAAACTCCATTCTTTGGTCCAAATGCATATCCCGCGAACGAAAACACCTCCTGTGCAATTCAGAGTTCCTGAGCATAACCCTATAAGGATGCGAAACATAGTAGATAAACAAAGCCCTGGAAGGTCGGCTATTAGCACTAGAAATGGATTACTGGCGAGTATCTGCTGGCAAGTCAAGGCTCGAACAAATTAGGTGAAACGAATACATACAAGAAATAGTGAAGATGCCAACAACCACTATAGAGGAAATATAGAAACGACAACTAAGATGGTATGAACACGTCTAAAGCATGGGCGAAGAACGTATCTCCAGACAAATAATGAAATCGGTGCCAACGAAAAGAAAAAAAGAGGTAGACCAAAAAAACATGGATGTTAGGAATAGAATGGGACTGGGAAGACCGAAAAGGCTGGAAACTTCGAATCGGAAGGCGTAGATCGCTATAACAACCGATGAAAGAAAAAATTAGCCATATAGCAGTCCCTTTTGATGCATAGTTTCTCAGAAATTTAAAATTTAAAGAAGGGATCGATCTTTTAATATAACATACTATATTCTTTATATTTAGTTATATTTTGTATGGTAATGGTTCACAAATTTCATTACCGCTTTAGTATTTTTACCCCTTTAATGCTAAATATTTTCTGTAATAAAATTAACTTTATGGCAACATTTGTTAATAAAACGCCACTCCTTAATGAGTTCGCGGAATCACCTCATTATACTAATTTAAAAAATAGTAAGTTTCATATCAAAACGGCTTAACTTTCACTTTTAAAAACGATTTTCCATTTTTGTTTATTGCGAATATAATGATAATATCGTCCTAGCGATAACAACAAAATCGCATTTATTTTGGGCTAACAATTCCCCTTTGGCCTACAATGTCGTCCAGTGTAAAGTGTGCTTAAAGATAAATCATCTGAACCGAACTAAAGCAAAAATCAATTGTTCTTCACTTCAGCAGCAGCGCCTGATAAATATAATCCTTTTCATGTTTTCATATATGATGCTTCACAAAGATTTATGTTCTTTTGCCAAAGAAATGAAATATAAATAGCGAAATAAGCTTATCTGTTAACAAAAGAAACAGCCTGAACAAGCTTTAATAAACCGGATAAACAAAATTCAAAGTTAATCTTAAAAACTTGTTTGCATCGGTTTTGATGCTTTTATCATGATTATTATCTGATTTTTCATTTTGCAAAAAGTTTTATTAAATTTGGTGCTATACAGTGTAGAGTTAAAAATTGCATTTTGCCCTAAATACATGAAGCAAAATGATGGGTTAGTTTTTAAACCTAGTCGTTTGCTAAAATTTTCTTTCTTTTTATTGATACCAATATCAACATGTTTTATTTAAACACAATTTTTAAGAGAACTATACAATTTGCAACAATAACAAAAATTTAAAATATTAAAATATAACAAATAAATAAATAAGCCAACACTAATATCGTGTATTGCTTTGGTTCATGAGAATTCAACACAATTGGCAATTGCCCTTTGAGCTATGTTTCCTTACTCTTCAGGAAAAGCGATTCGAAAATCCGGAACGGTTTCTGGTTATTTGCTGCGAATTAGCCTCCCTAACATATACCACTTTGTGCTCAATCGGGTTTAGATCAGCACTACGTGGAGGCCAGTCTAATAGTCGAATGTTGGAGTGGAAGGAATGGAATCGGAAAATGCCGAGTATATTTTGGACTTGTATATTTTTGAAAAAGGGGTTGTTCTAACATCGAAAAAGTCGCGGGATCAAAAAAAAAACCGAAACGAACTCTCTAAATGCTGCTCTGTTTCTAAAATGTTCGGACAATTATTTTTAGAGGTTCAATGTAAAAACATCGATTTATAGGTCAAAAAAATTAAGAATATATTTCCTTTTCGAGAAAGATTATTTTTGATAGAGAAGCTGATCGCTTGACTAGAATCTACGCCAAAAAGCGTACAAGAGACCTCTTGACAAATAATTATGACTTTTATACAGGGTGAGCCATTTCTGGTTTTAACACTAACAAGAGATGTTATTAAAGCCTATATATCTTGTCAGTCTCTGTAATATATCAATTCTATAAATGCCAAATTATAAACATAATAATCAACTATAACAATGAAATGAATAATGCCGGTCAGTACCATATATTCACTTTTGACACGCGTATTTCTATCGACGGCTTAGCTCAGATCAGATAGTAGAGCGCTCGCTTACCATGCGAGAGGTACCGGGATCGATGCCCGACTCCTTTAAGAAACGCTTTTTCAATTTTATTTCTTTTTTAATATAACTTTGATAAAGTTTGCACTTCTGTTGTGTGATCTTAACTACACACCGTAATTTTTTTTTATTCATCTGATTGTTATATAGTAAGAGTTTTTTCATAAGCTTGTCTTTAGTTTTTATAGAATCAATAATTCCAATGGTTTTCCAAGGTTTAATTTTTTTATATTTTTTGATTCTATAAGTTTGTACGATTTTAGTATTGTTCACTACATCAGTTATTACTCAAGGAAAAAATTATGTTGCATCGTTACGGTCAAAAACACTGTTCCAGCTCTGGTTTTCAATAAGGTTACCAAAGCGTATATGGTCAATAATGCAATTTACCTTTGCTCTGGTTCCCCAGTAAATTTGGATTTAGTTGCAAGGGCAAGCAGTGCAGTACAAAAGATGAATATTTAAGGTTTGTTGAGATTGTTTTTCACGATGATATAATCCAGGCGTGATACGTGTACACAGATTATCAATACTTTTTAATGGTGTTTTAAACATGTTAGTATTTGCTGTTACGCCACAGTGTTAACAGCATTATAAGAATATTAATAAAATTGCGACATTCACTCCAACGAAAAGATGTTCTAATAATTTTCCACTATCAGCGAGTGAAAGAATTATTATTTTAAATGTACACGATTGCATAAAACATGATTACCCTAGTTTTACAGTACAAGAAATTGTTGGACGATATTCCCGAATGACTGGAATTGGAAAGTCCACCGTTTTCAAATTATTGCGTAAGAGAAAGGTAGCAGATCAAGTGGAAGCTCCCAAGAAAATTCCAGGAAGACCAGCAAAAATACTTGATGAAGACATCAAATGTGTAATTCTCACTTCACTCTTTTTATTTTAAAAAATAAATACCCATCCTATATATAATTTTGATGGAGCTTGGCCAAGATGGCAGTATTCATTTGATAACTAGAAAATTCTTATGGACAACTTTTAAAAAATATGGATTTTGCCTGGGAAAAGCATAACCGAAAAGCACTTTTACTGGAAAGCGATGAAATTGTTTGCTGGCGACGAAAATGCTTGAGAAGTATTATAAAGCAGTACCGCAGGGAGCAAATGTTTTTTATCTTGATGAGACGTGGATCAATGAAGGTTATATAGTACAAAAAAATTGGCAAGACAGAAATATAACCAGTGCCCGTCAAGCTTTCATGGAAGGCATGTTGACGGGTATTAAAGTGCCTTTGGGAAAAGGGAAAAAACTATTAGCACACACTGGAAGCGAAGAGCGATTTTCAAAGGAAGGTTTGCTAACCTTTCGGTCATGCCGGACGGGAGATTACCATGAGGACATGAATTCGGATGTTTTCGAAGACTATTTTGGTGAAATGATAAATTTTGTTTCGGGTGATTCATGACTCCATTAATTGCGGGAATTACAAGGAACGTTTGTCGTAGTGGGGCAGATGTGATTCAAAATTCGAGACTTTTTAAACGGTAGTATATTTTCAGGAACTTCGAAAACCATTCAAAATGAGCTAATAGAAAGTGTGTCACATATTGTTCAAGATAGATAAGTATTGAAATTCAAAATGCACCTTCTTTCGTGAGGAATTGATGAAACGACAGATTATATTTCTTGTACCTCCCAACTTTCAATTGTATTTAGATATGTTAAAGACGGTAAAATGGTAGAGCGATTTTTGGGTTTTCATGATTTTCCTCTGGGTGAACAGAAGAAGATTTAATTAATGTTTTAACAATAACTGCGGAAAAATCGATTTTAGACGTAAACTGGTTGCTCAAATATATAATGGGACTGCGGTCATCATGTCGGGAGATGTAAATGGTTTGCAAACTAAAGTAGAATCAATAGCACCTTATGCACTTTTCATGCATTGCCATGCACATGCATTAAATTTAGTTGTTAGCAAGGCTTGCAATAACATTAAAGATTGCCGCATATTTTTTTCAAATTTATCCGGATTCGCGGCTTTTTTTCCAAATCCACCAACAGAATTCATATTTTAAATGAAAACTGAGGTAGCCGAATGTCCACTTTTCCTGTTACGCGCTGGAATTGCACTAGATCAGTATTTTCAGTGCATAAAAATAAAGAGAAATTAATCGATGTTTTAGATTTTATTCTAAACAGTCAAGATTTTAAAAACGGCGATCAAAGTATCAGGGAGGCAAGGGGTTTTAAGTATATTGTAACAGACCACAAATTTTGTTTTTTGCTCCAAACATGTAAATTAGTTTTTGAACATACAGACGTGGTGTTTTTGATTCTTCAAAATAAATCTACAGACATTAATAATTATTCAAAACAGCGCTTAAATAATTTATCTGAAATTTTGCAGAACTTTAGAAACAACGATCACTTTTTTGACAATATTTTTGGATCGATAAACTTAAATGTCGAACCTCCTCTGAAAAAACGAAAAATAAATTTAGAATTACCCGATTTGGCACAAACTTATAAACAGATATATGTTGAAATATTAGATACCATTAATGTACAAATTAAAGTTAGATTTAGCGATTTGCATAAATTGAATTATTTTGATCTATTTTTATTTGATAAATTTTCATCGTATTCCAAAGATTTTCCCCAAAAGCTGTTTGGTGATCTATTAAGCCAATATCCATTTTTTGATGATCTTCAATTAAAAAATTAATTACTTAATTGTAATGTACAGGGTGGCTCGAATTCGTGTCTATGTATGGGGAACTCGAAAACCGTAAGAGATACAGTGTCCGTGAAATTAAGGCAAAATTGCGCATTTAGGTGCCTAACAATATGCCGTTTAGAAAGTTTTAAAATTCCGAGTATTTACGGAGATATCCGGAAATAACCGAAATTTTGTAAAATCGTTTTATTTTTTTCCTGGGCTTATTTAAAAACGGATTTCAAATCTAATTGCACTTTTGCAATGCCACTTTTTTCGCTCTATCCAATGATGATATCCAGTTTGAAATCCGACGTTTCGTCTTCAAGGTATCATCATCAAATTTCTTTTTTTAAATACGAACTTTAATTTTTTTTATCGTTTTTCAGATGGTATTGGCGTTATTATTATGAGTATGTGTTTTTATTTATTAATTTTTTTTATTTAATTTTTGTTATTTTTTTATTATTTTTATTTTATATATTTTGCTTTGGCGTGATTTTAAATAATTTAAGGTAGGTATTATTGAAATTGTCATATTCTATAAAAATATTTTATTTGTTTTTTGTATTAAGTGGAAAATTGGAGCCCGTATTAAAAATGAAAAATAGTAAAATTATTTTTTACGAGAATATGGCCATGAACTATTACTCAAACAAGCTGCTTAGTGCATTTTATTTATAAGCAAAATTCCAATAGGTGTTTTTCCATCAAAGTTCCTATAGTATCACGTAGTGTGATTATAAATTATTGTTAATGATCTCTATTAAATAATTTTTTTAATTGGTTAAAAGTTGAGAATATTTTATCTTTGCAGTAAGCAACTTGTTTGAGTAAGAGTTCATGGCCATATTCTCGTAAGAAATAACTTTACTATTTTTTATTTTTAATACGCTACAATTTTCCACTTAATACAAAAAACAAAATAAAATATTTTTATAGAATATACAAATTTCAAAAGTACCTACCTTAAATTATTTAAAATTACGCCAAAGCAAAATATATAATTAAAAAAATGATAATAAAAATTAAAAAAAATAAAAAATTAAAAAAAATAAAAACACATAGTCATATTAATAACGCCAATACCATCTGAAAAACGATTAAAAAATTAAAGTTCGTATTTAAAAAAAGAAAGTTGATGATCCCTTGATGACGAAACGTCGGATTTCAAACTCGATACCATCATTAGATAGAGCGGAAAAAGTGGCAATGCAAAAGTGCAATTCAATTTGAAATCCGTTTTTAAATAAGCCCAGGAAAAAAATAAAACGAATTTTCAAAATTTCGGTTTTTTCCGGATAGCTCCGGAAATACTCGGAATTTTAAAACTTTCTAAACGGCATATTGTTAGACACCTAAATGCGCAATTTTGCCTTAATTTGACCGACACTGTATCTCTTACGGATTTCGAGTTCCCCATACATAGACACGAATTCGAGCCACCCTGTACAGTGATCCTGAGATTTATATTCATGTATGCCAGAGCTATATAAATTTATATCCATTGCTGTTACTATACCTATAACATCGGCTTGAATTGAGATACATTTTTCAGCATTAAAAATAATTAAAATCTACAGTTGCAATTCGATGACCCAAACATTAGCATGTAGCCGGACCGTTCAAAATTCCAACATTTGAACTTCGAACGTAATGTTGCGCATGCGTATTTTATGATTGAATATCTTACTGCTGCTCCCCGATTGGATTTAAGTACAAATACTACCTGTAAATAAGTGTTTGTGTGAATCATTGTTGGAAAAGATGTAAGATTGGATTGTCGTACTGCGTTTTTTATTTTTTTTCCTCATTTTGGGTACGCCTTGGGTTAGTTTTGGTTAGGTCCTGTTCGTTGAGCCCCCCAGAGCGAGCGAAGTGTATTAAGGGCCGTATTATAGTGGATATACAGCAGTTTGCATGTGTTTCCGCGAATATATTCCATATCTAACCTCAAAATTACAAAACGCGGCAAACTGATCATAAAAATATAAAATACGCATGCGCAACATTACGTTCGAAGTTCGAATGTTGGAATCTTGCACGGTCCGGCTTGATGTAAGTGACCCAAACTAGATTAAGTAATAATCCCTTTTTTCAATTGAAAAAGAGTATATTAAAGAAATGACAATGAATGACAAGTTTTGTGACGATGTAATAACCATTTTGCAAATTTGAAAAATAGACGAATTTCACTTATTTTTAAAGCAGAGTAGATTCTTAGTACTTAATTTGTTTTTTTTGCATCACATAATTAATCTTTACACTTAAAAAAACGAGTTTTTACATATTATGTATATATTATTAGAATTTATTTTTTATAAGATATGGCCTATAACCAAAGTTTTTGCCAAAGAGAGCGGTTTATTTTTCTTTGTTAAATTGGCGCCATAGCGAAAAACTTTGCCAAAGAAAGTATTTTTATGTTTTGTTTTTCTTTATTAAATATTTTTTTAAGTTTGTCGTTATAACCAAGGTTTTTGGTTAAAGAGAGCATTTTATGTTTTTGTTTTTTACATTTATTTGTATAATCCCTTTCTTTCTAATCCTAATTCCAATTTATACCCATCATCATCCATAATCCACATCCAAACTATCCTTCTTACCTTTAATTTCCTGGCAAGATATAACTCTCACCTCCCCGTTGGTTCTTGTTGGACAATAAAATATACTTTTCAGGTCTATTTCTATAATCATAGTTTTCATCAGGATTTATTTTGTATTTCTATAATCATGTTTTTAAAAGTACAGGGTGGGCAAATAAGCGAGGTAAGCGTCTGTATCTCAGAAACCACTAATCGTAGAGAAATGCGGTAGACAATCATGTAACTAAAGTGACCAAAAGAAAACACTGGTAATAATTTTCAACTTCATACCTCTACCGCTAGGGGGCGTAATAGCTATGGTCGGGTAGAAAAATGCATTTTACTCAAAACTGCTCTATTATAAGTTGATAAAAGAATACCACCGCTGCAATCCTCGTGAAATTCTGCATCTTTTAGTTCATCACTTTTGATTGTATCAAATAAGGGCGGGGGGGAAGGGAGAAGTCTGATTGATTGAAATGCTTATAACTTTAGTTTGACTTAACATATTTGAGCAAACTAGGTCTTGTTTGAGAGAGGAAACATTGTTTATTAAGAACAAAATATACCCATGACAAATTAGTTTTTGCTGCTCGCGCTAGAGGGCGCCAATTCAAAAGTTCATAGTTTTTTCATTTTTCTCGGAAATTTCAAATATAATGATATACTTTTTTCAACAGAAACAGAAAGTAGATCAAATTTGCAGGAAAAAAACTCTAAACCGTATATCGATAACTTCACGCGTTCAGGAGTTATTGCCAGAAAAGCATTTTTTAACAATGCATGCATTGAAAAAACGAATGTTTCGAACTTCTGGGGTCAAGCATGACATGGCTAAAATGAAATAAAAATATATTATCAAGAATAATTAATAAACAATCATTTAAAGGAACGAATTCGAATAAAACATTTCAATTTAATGTCCCATGTGTTCAAACTGTCTCCCATCATATTTCACACATTGTTGAGGAAGAATTGCATGTCGAATTCTATTTTCCATGTCTATCCTTGTCGTCGGTTTGGTGTCCCCTGTAGAAGTGGAGACACGTCAAGTCGGGCGACCTGGCCGACTAATGAAATAAGCTTTCCCTTCCTATCCAGCGCCCCTGAAGGTTCTGGTCGATATGGTTTCGCACATTAATAGAAAAATGAGCTGGACAACCGTCCAATTGCAGTAACATGTTTGGCCTAATAGTTTCCAATGACACATCTTCTATTAAAATCGGCAACTCAATAATCAAAAACTCTAGAACGAAGTCGTCAGTTAAGGGTCTATCGAAAAAGTAGGGTTTGATAATTTGATTTCCTACAATGCCATGCCACACGTTCAGACTCCAGGGACCTTGGTGCTGCACTTCCCGCATCCAATGCGGATTTTCAGCAGACCAGTAATGCATATTATGTCTGTTGACTCTCCCATCGCTATGAAAGTTACACTCGTCGGTCCATGAACTGTGTATGGAAAAGGGCATGGTAATTAATGTAGTGAATTTACCTGTAGTCTTTTAAAATTAAACGAACAGTAGTTCGTGCTATACCCAAGTCTGAAGATAAAGAAACGTCAAATTTTTTCCACTCTTGGCACAGCGATTACGCCATTTTCGTCGTCCTAAATTCCGTAGGCGTCGCAATGGAAGAACTGAAGACAATATTATTAATGACCTGGCATACATATAGTATAATAGGCAGATAGGAAC
>MU183031.1:16457-54480 GCA_016904865.1 Pissodes strobi | reverse complement strand
AATTCATAATATAACTGATAGGAGATTATTAGACGCATATGAAAGTATGGAAATTATTAAATGTAAGAATAGTTTAAATAGAGATAGCGGGCCTATTCCGTATAGTCCATTGTATTGGTTAATCGAGCGTGACTAGTGGGATTCCAAGATTGGTTCCTTCTAAAAGCGAGTTAGGTAGAGTTTTCAATTTAGTTTTAATCATCTCCTGATGATGCTAACATGGTTAGCGAAACGCGCGTCGAGTGCAATAATTCTGTTTCGGTATTGTGGATAAAACTCTGTTTTAGTGCATGTTGCCGAAGGTTCCAAACCCCAACATAGATAACTATTATAGTAAAACTAGATACCTGAGATAAGCTTCGTTCAATTGTTGCACCAAATTTCTAAGTCACAATTTACACTTATTCCCTATTGTGTTATTATTATAGTATCATTAATGTTATTTTCATGGGTTTTTTGATTATTTTTGTTAATAAAACATTTTTTACTTTATTCATGGCATGCTTGACCATAAAAATTCGAAATATAACTTGCTTTTTCAATGCATGCATTGTAAAAAAATGCTCTTCTGGCAATAACTCCTGAACGTGTGAAGTTATCGAGATGCGGTTTAAAGATTTTTCCAAAGGTTCATTTAAAGTTTACAAATTAATTATGATGTACTCAATTTTTTCAAATTGAACAAAGGCTCATTACCATATATAAAATAAAGGACGTCTTGTTACGAACAATTTGAAACCACACAATCGATATTTTGAATAAATATCCAGCATCATAGTCTGTCTAGCTCTTATTGTGATGACCATGAACCGGCATCATTGACAGTGAAAAAAATAAGGAGGCTTTGGAAAATAATAAAAAAATTGCTATGACATTTATACGCAGCCATATTAAATGTATCATTTTTGATAGAAATTCTTAAGAAACAATATTCTTTATAATCAGTTCGTTATTAAAAATTGGCAAATGGCATTTTTTTATCCTCATTTATAATGAATTGGTTTCAACTGCCATCTTCGGCCACATTTCGTAGTTTTTGTTCCATTTTTGTAAAATAATGACGAGTGGGATGTCGTGTGTTGGGATATCTTTCCGCATAAAGCCATGTTGCAACAACGGCATTTTTTCTAGCTTCACCATAAATTAATAGCATGTCAATTCTCATTTCGACTGTAATTTTTCATTTGCCATTTGTAATAACGAATTGACTATAAAAAATCTTTTATAGTTTCTTAAGAAATTCTGCCAAAACTGATAAATTTAATATGGCTGCACAAAAATGTCATAGCATTTTTGATGTTATGACACGGGGGTATGAGGGTAAATCTCGGCAAATGGGACGGAAACGTGGGGACGGAAATGTGGGGACGGAATGTGTAAACCGATGTGACATTATAACCTGTGCGCATTGAGGAAGAAGCTAATCCAGGTCGGCCGCGATTGCAACGACTCAAATGGCGCTTCTAAAATGCTAGCCGCTAGGGCGGTATTAGATTTTCATTTTCTTTTATTCGCAGTGTTTTTGGATCCATAGCATAGCTTATTTTTAATGTACGGTTAAATTTAAAATGAATTTTCGCTTCAAAATCCACGACAAATTAGTCCGAAGCCACGGCTATCGTCCTAAAAAAAGTTCGGAAATTTCGGATTTTTATAGAATTTTGCCATTTAAAATCGTTTTTAAACGGATTTTTGACGTTAAAAATGCATATTTTAAATTAAACGAACTGTCAAAAGTATTATTCAGATGCCCAGACGCTTGAAACAATACTGTCATGGCCCTCTTCTAAAATTTGCAAAATTTGGTTATTGACTTTCCCAAATCAAAGGATGCCGGCCCAAGATGACTAGATGTTAGTGAATAAGCTGTATCCATAGGTTGATGTTATTCCTGGTGGCGTTAGAATTTCGTGTTGAATTTGTGCAGTGAATTAATCCACTCCGATTGAAGCTGCAAGTAAGTATTATTAAAGAAACCTAACTAATATTATAAATGCGAATGTGTTTCTTTGTTTCTTACGCTTTCACGCATAAACTACTCAACCGATTATCATGATATTTTGTACAGGTATTTTCAAGAGTATAGTAAAGGACAAATGACACTTTTAGCTTTTACCCTCGGCTTCGCTCGCGTTACGGTTAGTTTAAATCCTATTTTCCACGCGTAAACTACTTAACCGATCATCATTAAATTTTGTACAGATAATTTCATGAGTATAGTAAAGAACATAGGACACTTTTAGCTTTTACTCGCGGTTTCGCTCGCGTTCATTTTTACGGTTAGTTTTAATTTTTCTAGATTTTGGGCATGCCTTGGGTTAGTTTTGGTTAGTATTTTTTCGATGCGCCCCTGTAGTGAGCGAAGCTAGCGGAGGGCTATGCATGAAGTGTAATATTAGACATTCTAATGCAAACGTTACAAATGTAGGCAAACATTAAACAACGCACGTCAGGCGGATTCTGTGACGGGAATGCGTTTTGCAGGCTGTCTGTAACCGTTAGTGTAAAACGTGTTCTTTCTAACGCCGGAATATAGGCAACCAATTCCAAATAAGTGGTTGCCTATATTCAGGCATCACGCGGCCTAAGGTGGCATTAGATTTTCATATCGATGATGTCGATATAGGATATGTTTACACATCAGTGTATCGAGATGAATTATCAGATTACCAGAATTATAAATACAAATCTCTCGACACTTTGCGTAATATCTTACTCAATTATGGTTTTAAATATAAAAAATTGGATAAAATAATTGTTATCTTGGAATCGCATAGCATAGTTGCTCACCGGCAAGAATACTTACGCAAAATTCAGGAATATCGCCAAGCAAAAAAGGGAAATGGTGTATTAAGATAAAGCATGGTTTGATACACATGACGTAGTTGAGTATGGTTGGGTAGATGATAGCAGTAATTGCAAATTAAACGTGCCTTGTTCTCGCGGCAAACGAGCGATTATACTGCATGCAAGAAGTGATAAAGGCTTCGTACCCAAAGCTTTATTATTGTCTGCCAAAAATATAAAGTACTCTTCGGCTGATTGTCATGACCACCAGTCTATTTGAAAAGTGGTTTACCGAACAATTGCTGCCGAATATTCCTCCAAATTCCGTTATTGTAATGGACAATGCATCGTATCATTCCCGCCTTCATAGCAAAGTTCCCAATAGCAGTAATAAAAAGGATGATATTCTCAAATGCATGGAGAGCAAAAATATGGAAATTCCTCAAAAGGCGACTAAAAAAGTTTTATTGGAAGCTATTAAAAAAAGAAGAATATGTCATTGACAAATTATGCGAAGCACATGGACATACTATTTTGCGGCTTCCCCCCTATTACTGCGTATTCAATCCGATTGAGATGATGTGGTCTGCCATCAAGAAAAACTTCGCCAACTAACAGTGATTTCGTACTAGGAAATATAAGGACAGTAATTGATGAAGTAAACGCAAGTGGCATTGGGATGAACTGTGTCCGCCATGTTATAGAAAAGGAGGGCGAATATTGTATTTTACCGGCCATTGACCCCATAATAATAACGCAAAATTCAGATTCCAGCTCTGCGGATTCATATAGTGACTTTTCATGAATTTCTCAGGTTAGTGAAACAAAATCATATATAATCCTACTTTTTCTTATTAACTTTTTATGTAATGCTGACATAAAAAAGGTACGTTTAAAACCCAATTATGCTAGCAATCAAGCAAACGTTGTTTAAAATATTATGTATTATACCTGTGTATAATTATGAAAAATATAATTAATTCAATATTTTTCCATTCCTATCGTCGCGTCGCACGCCTATGCCGAATTATTCAAAGGAAATGCCGGCTGTCAATCGAGTTTTAATTTATTACTGTTTACACTGACCTCGTATAGACTATCAGGTTTTCAAACCGACGTTTCGTCTTTGAGCCGCCATCATCAAATTTGTTTTTTAAATATGGCCCTGGATTTTTTATTACGAACTTTAAGAGCTTTTAAGGTCCAAAACTAATGATGTATCGCACTTTCTCGAAAAATTCATATTAATGGCATTTTCCATAAGAAATCATGTGTTAGAGAGAGACAGAAAATAGATTTCTAATAGAATTAAAAACAAAAACCTTTTTTTACGCATTAACGTATTACATAAAGAAAGCTTAAACACTAACACAAAAAGTGGTTAATAAATAATATAATTTATTATAGTGGTAACCCTCAAACCCTAGGCTCTAGGCTATATTTTTAGCAATTTACCCAACTATATAGTTGTGTGCGATTAGATTTAGAACAAATAATAAATTTTACATTCTTATTGTTATTTTTTTCTGATCTATCAGATGGTGTTGTCAGATTTTTCAATCCGACGGTTAGTCCTTAAGCAACCATCATTACATTTATTTTTTTAAATACGGCCGTGGATTTTTTTATATCAGTTTTTTTTCAAAAAAATAATTTTAATGTTTTCCTGGTAAGATCTTACCAAAAATCTGTTTTCTGTCTCTCTCTCACACATGAGTTCTTATGAAAAATGCCAATAATATGAATTTTTCAAAAAAGTGCGATACATTATTGGTTTTAGGACCTTAGAAACTTTTAAAATCCGTACTAAAAGATTAAGGGCCTTATTTAAAAAAACAAAGTTGATGATGGCAGCTCAAAGACAAAACGACGGTTTAAAAATCTGATAACACCTTCTTGTAGACCAGGAAAAGTAGCAATAAAAATGTCAAATTTATTTTGATACATCTATTCAAACAGAGTCATAAAAAAATAAAAATATAAATGGGAATACTCGTTTTTTTCGAAAAATCTTCGAAAGTGTTCGGAATTTTTAAACTTTTAAGATGGCATTTTGATCAGCACCAAATTGCGCTACTTTACCTCCATTTAACCGACCTCGTATCTCTTCTAGTTTCCGAGAGCCCAATGATGAGGCTCGAATTTGGGACCCCTGTACTATACCTACATACCGAATTTCACTTGTTTATCTCTTAAAACAGGAAAGTTATAGGGATGAGCCACTTTTGAGAAACGCCCGGTATGTGAATTGATACTATCTACATTAATACTCTAGCAACTCGTCATTAAACCTAATTTTATAAATTATTGTTAAAAATTCCTTCTATAAAAGATGTATTAATGTTAATAACCCTTGTGGCAATGCGATTCTCTCTAAGTAACAAAAGTTACTTGAAGAGCAAAAAACGATACTTATGGTAATAAAATTTTCAATGAACCTTTTGAAGAAATTGAAAGTTTTTATTATCCAGTTGCCATCATTAACAGTAAACGTGTGGTCTTTGATGGAAGATCAACAGTTATCTCAATATAATATGCATGTAACAAATATCCTGTTTTATTTTTCTCTCATTTAGAGATTGAGACATTTTAGAAGCAGTATACCAAGTATCTCACTTAGTTATCTTGAAAATATTTCCTTCATCAAAATAAAAGAGTACATCTAAATTAGCAGGATGGAATTATGTGTCGCCTACTGATCAAAATATGCGAATTGCATGTAGCTAGAAGTATAACTGGAATCATTAGATATATGTTTTATTTTTGCAACATCCTTTTAATAACATACAAATTATTATTAAAGCGAACTAAGTTAATCCGTGCGTGCATTTAAAAACTTTTTGTCGATGATTCTTCCCGGTAGCTTTTTCTTCTACAGTCGCATCCGCTTAAAAAAATTAAACTTCGTAACTAAATAGTAAAATGCATTTTTATTATTTAAGTCAACTTGATGTTAATAAAAATACGACAAATTAGATATATCTTCTCTCTATATTAGCAAGTAAATATATGAAAACTTACCGACCAGGAAGAGGAACATTAATCTTCTAAAGTTCATAATCCACATTATTGTTTTGAGTTTTTAGAAACCGAAATGTATATCGATGGTCGAATAGTGTGGGCACAAAAGTTTTAAATTCTGAGATATACGCAAAGTTCAATCATAGGGCTGGAAACGGCACTCTGGAATGGTCGTTTTGATACGCGGCAAGTAGCAGTTGTAATGCGGATGCAGCGTATCGCATGGCACGGATAGCCTGCCGTTCAAGAGAAGCGTAAACCTCGCGCCAGCGCTTCCTACAGTCGCATTCAGGTTTTCATGACTCTGACCAACCCTGCTGACTGCAAAATTAAGAGCTTAGCCGCGGTATGCAATCATTAAAGGCTAAATACCTTATTGTGACACGTTGAACATTTGAATAGTAACTAAACCGGGCGTTGCTTCAAAGTATGGCGGACTTTAAATACACATAAATAATGCATTATATATAATTTAAATAAGCTCACATTTTAAAAGATAAAAAGTATGTATTAAGCCACGTCAACGTTGACAAATTAATTTCAAAAATTTATAAATATTTCAGTGAAATTAAAATGAATATTTCCCTCATGTATAAAAAAACCATAAGATCAATGTAATTTTCGAGAATTAGGCCGGTAATTCAGCGGTGAATTATGTCATATTTTCTCATTGATATTTATCTATTTTAAGACCAAATGAACGATACATTTATTCACAATTATGTCCTTAAGATAAATTATACTATTACCAGAAAAAATATTCCTAGATAAGTTATTGTTTAGTTTAAAACTATATATTTTTAAGTTTATTGTGCAAAGCATCCTTTTTATGAAGTAATCAGTAATCAAGCACATTTGTCAAACTATTCAAATAGTCCGAGAGGAGACTGTCATAATAGTGTGATCTCTGAACTGTCTGGATTTTGGATAATAAAAAATATTGTTTAGCGGGGTGATTGGCCGAGGTTGACCTTGTCCTCTAGTTGATAATTATGCTAATGGTTGAGAGAAATGAGATGCCTATGTACCGTCACATAACTGTCGTTTTTTTTTTATTTTGGTGAATTGTGTTGCTTCTGTGTTGCAATATGTCATTACAAGTCGGTAAAATGAAACTTATAATATTGTCATTAACATAATTTGTACCATTATATATTTTATACTCATTGATAATTCATATTTGATGGTATCACCTATGGATATATTTTGATATTGTTATTAACAAAATTTGCATAAATATTTCGTCTATTATCATTGATAATTAATATTTGATGGCATAACATGTGTATATATTTTGATATTGTTATTGACATAATTTGCACAATTATTATTTCTTTTATTCTCATTGATAATTCATATTTGATGGTGTATATATGTAATGAAATCGTTTTATGCTGTGAACAACACTACCTTAAATGAAAACAAAAATGTATTGTTTGCTGTCTTTTCGTACTGGAATTTTGGTTTTAGTACGACTGTGATTGCAAGTAAGAGAAACTACTAAGATTTTCCTACCCTGACGGGAGAATATCCTAGTTATAAATGTAATGTTCATTCTAGAGATATTGGCCCTAATTTCAACTTTAGCTGAGTAGCCTCCGTAACCAGGACATCAGTACCCTCCAGCGGCGTCTGGCTGACTAACACACCTTTTCGGTAGTGTAGTGGTTATCACATCCGCGTCTGGCACGCGGGAGACTCGGGTTCGATTCCCGACCGGAGAGCTATCTCTTCAGTTTTAAATGTATTGTTACAAGCGTAGAACTACAAATTGTGGTACGGGAGACAGTAATTTAATTAATTATAATACTAATAGATTATACTGCATAATTCGGATTAGGAATTTAGATCGAAGGTTTCTCTGCCGTGAATTCCAGGCTGAGTCCGGCACGCTTTTCTTTAATAAATTAGGCTTATTAGGAATCTGTGGTTTAATTTACATGACGCACCTTTCCCTCAAATTTCCCTAATTGTGTTTGATCGAAGCGCAGTCCGAATAATTAAAAATTGTGTACGATATAATAATAACACAACATAGGTATTAATTTTCTTTTTAATCTATTTTGACGATCATTGGCAAAATAAAGACAAAGCACAATTTTACTTATCTGATTCAACTATGTTGAATCGACCCGGGTACGTTATACTACACTATCAGTAACATTCCACCACCAGAACTAAGACGGAAGACTACCACTGTAAGAGAACGGGCTAAACTACAACATCCAAATCGCCTACAGAACCTCCCAATGCACGAGACCCTAAGCAGCCCTCCACCAAACCGCCTCAAATCCCGGAGCCCCCTATGGGCTGAGGCGGAACATAACTATCAGATCAAAGAAAATTGGCGCCACAAATGGAACGTGGCACCAATACACAAACATGACATAGTAGACCCCACACTTGCTCTAGCAGGATTTGATCTGAAGAGAAGCACCTGGAGCAGTCTCAATATAGTGAGTCTGAGGCCGATGCTTCGAGTGGAAGCGGCCCTAGGTGGTAGATGCATAAGCCTACTCGCATCGTCCGGTGAAAGACCACCCCACCAAAATTGGAAAGCGCTAAGTGGTTTTCCCAAATCACGTTCCGCTTCCGCGCCGGTGGTCCCGGGTTCCACAGTAGGAATATATGGACATGATGGTGCTTCCAGGATCAAAATATTCCGGAAGTAAACTCCCCGGCCATTCGGATCTCCGGGCGCTGGGTGGCCCTGGGAGCCTTTCATTCCGCATTTCACAGACAGCAAAGATATCGAACCAACATAAGAGGCCTAAATACAAACATAAATTCGGTACACCAACATCTACAAGCAAATAGACCACATATATTAGCCCTTACTGAAACACAAGTATGTTCTACAACAACAACAGTAAACTACCTCTATCCTGGTTACGACTTACATACCCGATTTAGATATAAGTTCGGAATATGCCTTTTTGTCCGAAGCGACCTTTCATGTCACCGCGAGGAAACACTCGAACGGAACAACCTTGACGTCATGTGGCTCAAGTTCACCGCCAAGAGATTAACCAAGTTTATATGTTGTCTATATCGCCCTCCGAGCGATAGAGCTTACCAAAGCTTTTTCTCAACACTAGCTACCACTTGTGACTCAATACATGTCGATCACCCCAGTTCAGAAATAATCGTTCTGGGAGACTTCAATGCCCACAACACCAACTGGCTCAAACATCACAATAAGACCGACCACGAAGAGAAGCTGAAGCATTTGCCATCAGCTGCGGGCTTACTCAACTTGTAGGCGAACCAACTCGAATCTCAGAGAGGGGCGAATTTGCCGCCCTCCTGGATCTTTTTCTGACCACCAATACTGACCAGTACAAGGTTACAGTTGGTCCGCCATTAGGTACCTCCGACCACAAACTTATTACAACGGTTTGTGAGTTGCCACCCATACAGAAGGATCCACCATTGCCTCGCAAAATCTAGCATTACAATTCTGCAAACTGGGACGATCTAAGGCAGTTCTACCTAGATTTTCCTTGGCTCGACGTCTGCTTTGCCACTGACAACCCGTCAGACTGCTGCGAAGAGATCATGCAAGTAATCTCCTCAGGAATGGAAGCATACATCCCAAATTCCATCAAGTTGCCATCAAAAGGAAAGCCCTGGTTCGACAAAAGATGCGAAAGAGCTGTAGGAAGGAAACAGCAAGCTTATAAGTACTGGCAGCAAAATCAGACCGCTGAAAATCGCAATTATTTTATCGAAGCGAGAAACGAGTGCAAGCGTGTGATCGACGAAACTAAGGACAAACACAATCAAAGGATCAGGAATAAACATTTGCAATGCCGCAGTGGCTCCAGAAATTTCTGGTCGGTAGCAAAGGCAGTAAGTATCAACTTTACAAATACGTCTCTCCCACTTTTGACAGACGAACGTGGCATCACGGCGACTACAGCCAAGGAAAAAGCAAACATGCTCGCCAAAATATTTTCATCGCACTCTACCTGAGACGTCCCCCAAGGCAAGGCTCTCCCCACCATATCGAACATCAACACTACCATGGCAGAAGTCAAGTGTCATCACCGTTATATTCTTAAAATCCATAAAGAACTAGATACGCATAAGGCATCAGAATCGGACGGAATACCTGCCATCGTGTTAAATAACTGCACCAACGAACTAACACCCATTTACTCTCGACTTTCTGCTCCGTCTTACCGAAAAGGGATTTACCCATCTTCTTGGAACGTCGCTCGAGTGCAATCTGTTCCAAAAAAGGCAAGAAAACCACGCCCTCAAACTATCGCCCAATTGCCTTGCTTCCAATAATCTCCAAAGTAATGGAACGTGCAGTCAATCAGCAACTACTCAAGTACCTCGAGAATAACAGAATAATCAGCGATGATCAATACGGCTTTCGCAAAGAGAGATCAAAAGAAGATATATTGGCCTATGTCACTCATATATGGAGTAGGGCAATTGAGAACTACGGAGAGTCTCGAGCGATTGCATTGGATATTTGGAAGTCATTCGACAAAATTTTGCATGAAGGATTGTTCAACAAACTGCTATCCTTCGGACTGCCAGCCTCTCTCTGCAGCTGGCTTACCAGTTTCCTTAAGAACCCATCTCCGCTCGTTGCAGTCTCAGACACATTCATCATTAACGTGGGCGTGCCTCAGGGCGCAATACTTTCACCAACTCTATTCCTCATCTATATTAATGACTTGCTGATCGAAACGAATAATCCTGTTTATAGTTTTACGGATGACAGTATCCTTGTCTCCCAATTTAGATCAGAAAAACCTTTGGCAGCGACTGAGGCTTATCACCGCAGACAGAAGCAGATTACAGCAATTAATCAAGACCTAGAGAGAGTCCAAACTTAGGGCGACAGAAATTTGGTCTAGTTCAATGCGGCAAAGACCCAATCAGTCACGTTTACCAGGAGTGCCAATACAGCGGGCCCTGACATCATTATAGCAGGATCGACCATTCCTTTATCCTCGTCAATTAGACTACTGGGTATCTCGGTCAACAGCAATATGTCATGGCGTGGCCACGTTGCTAACATCGCAAAATCAGCCTCCCAGAATCTTGATACGCTATTTCGTAACAAAAAACTGTATACATCGCAGCAGTGGCTCTTGCTCTACAAAGCGCAAATAAGACCGTGCTTAGAATATTGCTCACACATCTGGGGTGTCCCACCAAAGCATACCCTAGAGCTGCTGGATTCCATTCAAATCTGGATGGTATGGAACACCGCAGGCATGTGACCGAAATACCCCTGTTTTACCGACACTTTCGCGGCAGATGTTCCCAGGAATTGGCCCGTCCCTAGCAACGCCTGCCAGACAGTCACGACAGACGGCAAGAGCGCACAAGTTCGTCGTACAACTGGAAACACCTAGAACATCACTTTATAAGAACTCCTTTGTCTGGCGCACTGCATCACTGTGGAACTATTCCCAGGACATCTGTTTACCCCTAATTACAACATACAACTATTCAAGAACCGTGTCAATCAACATTTTTCACACACACCGTTCGTCTAGCGCCATAGGATATCCCTTTAGTATGTGTGCCACTGCCATTAAAAAATAATCCAACCAAAATTTAACATGCGACGCTGAGGCCGAACCTACTCTGCCGCTCATGCTCAAATATGAGGTGAAGATTTTCTTGGTGCCAGTGTCTAGTATTGTTTCTGTTAAAAATGCCAGCACTTGAGAAATACGCCTCATCGGACATATTACTGAACGAGCAAAATGTCTGTTTACTTGAATTTGTTCTAGATACCAATTGCAAAAAAATGGCCGACGATCAGCATCCCCATGGTGTAATTTATAAACAATATGTGTTTTGTTGGGTCTAAACTTATATTTTTTTAATATTTGCTCGGCTTGGCTTTTAATGACCCCAATTTCTGCTTCAATGGCCCTTCATGGTGTTGATTGATTTACCTCTACTACGGCTAAAACATTGGGCTCATCTATTTTTTGATTTTCTTATGGTATGCTTTTGGTCTTGGTCGCGTAAAATGATCCATGATTAATTAAATTATTTTTAAGTATGGAGAACCGATCAGATAAAGGTTGTCTTCTTTCCGTATATTTATAATAAGTATAAAGACGCACAATATTACAAAATAATTAGGGACTGAATTAAGAAAATATGTACCTCTTAAGATATCCGGGGCTTCATGCGAATTTTCACTGGATTGTATATATTCCCATTTCAGCAATTTCTTTTAAACAGAAAATATAATTTTAAACTTATAACTTGCTAGTCAACTTTAAATAGTATTTTAACAAGCGATCTGACATATTGTCATTTCTGTTGTCATGGCACGGCACATATAACAACCAGCAATATCACTTCTTTTTTCGCATATGCGCAAGTCCGCGCGCAAGATATTCCTTGATAGGAAATCCGTCAAACTGCCGCCAGCGGCGTCGTGTTTTTACGACTGGTTTATTTTATTGCTATTGGAGTTAAATTGAAACCATAGGCGTGTATTTGTCAAATAATTGACATTGTTAGAGACAAACGTTGTGTATGACATTGTGTAATGCAAAAAGCCATGGTGTTTAAGCAATAAGAACTCGTACACACCAGAATATTATTCCAAGAAGAATTTCATTAGAGTTCCTGCTCATAGAATAAGGTATACATATATTTCATAACCCATTGATATTTGAAATTTTATATTACGGCTCTGTTAAAGGAAAATCATACTTATATATATTTCAAATCCAGCTCTGACTTTTCCTACCCATCTGGCATTAGCAAGGTCAAATTTAATGTTTCGCCTGACACGTCGAGTAATATTGCTGGTTGTTATATGTGCCGTGGTCATGGCTTACTATATATTAAATAACATAATGTATTTGGAGAAAACTGTAGTTTATACAGCTAGTTTTAAAAATAAATATATACTATCATACATTTTTGGAAAGCCCAGAAAATGCCTAATTTAACTAGTTGAAAATATACAGGGTGCTCCATTAAAAAACATATGTTTGCTTTATAACTTTAAAACGGATGGCGCAAGAAAAAACAAACTACGCCACTGAATTCTAGGGAAAAAGTTCTATAAGGATATATTTTCAGCTATCTAAAAGTTAAAAGACAACTGAGATACTGTATCAAAAGTATTAATTTTTAAATTCACCCGGTATCTCAAAAACCAAGAAGGCTATGAAATTTTTGCTGACGGCATGTGAAGTTTCAGAAAAAAGTAGCACAGTGTCACGAAAACCGCAACCCTCTATCTTTAAAATTAAGCGAGATATTCCGTAAAAGCATAAAAAAATGGACACCCTGTACATTGAATTGTTCTCCGCGGCCAAATGTCTGGATTCTCTTTTAGCCAAGTCCCTTACCATTAACATCACATATTTATATTTCCTAAACTCGCAGGACTTAATCCTCTATATACGATATCTGCAGGATTTTCGAATGCAGATACATAGCGCCAAGCAATGAATTTCTGCACCCGGACATCGAATAAATGGTTTTGATAAAAATGTTTATTGTAGGAGTTACTTGACAGTTTGGGTTGCCGAGTGCCCTCCTTTCGGGAGGACAGTCCTTCTTCAAAACGTTGAGTCTTCCTTTCTCCCTTGTCACCGAAATGTCCTCCTTTTCCACTATTAGCATATTATTGCAAAAACAATAATATAAATAGCAATTCAATTCAAACCATGTTACCACTGCTAAAAGATTCTTCATGCTCAAACAATCGTTTCCTGTCATTTGAAATTTGGCACAGCGGTCTTTGAGTGGCGTCAAATAATAATAGGTTTGTTCTAGCTGCGATTTCAAACGCTACAAAGCCATCCGGAGTTTACGCATAGCGATATAAGCGTCGCTTATATTGCTATGCGCAAACTCCGGATGGGAAATCACTGCTAGATCAAACCTATTATTTGATGGAGTACAGTCTGTACAGTATGCATATATTTTATTCTTAAGGATCATAACGAGTCCTACTGCCTGACGAGTCTTGGGCTGCGCGCGCATCGCAATATTTACATATCTCTTCACATTTAAATATAAGTATGTATAAGTAAGTATGTAAGTATTGTTGTAAAAACGTCCTCTACTTAATCGCATTTAATTAAGCACGCCACTGGATACATGCACAATGTGGAATGTGGCAGTTAACGCTCCATAATTCTAGAATCAGCCGTTTGGCCAACCGTCGTCGATATCCCAACCGACTCGATCGGGTGGAAATTTCCAGCCGTAAGCGGCAAGCCCGTCGCTAGAATTAATATTAAGTTTTAAGTTTAGTTGCCGTTCAGCTCCCGAGAAGGAAAGAAGTGAGATACCACCTTAAGCCAGCGTCAACGTGGATCTTCAACAATCCTACAGGGACGAGCAATTCATCCATTTAGCCCCTAGCCCCATATCTTTAAGGAATTTATGAGATTTTTGGCCACTAGAGACAGCCAATTTCTCGACATCTCGAAAAAGAAGGGCCCTGAAGCAAAGGAAAAGGCATTGTAGGACCAGCACTCTCAACTGGTACCGAATCATCCTTCTACCGAATTTATTGAGTTTTTCCGAGTTTTTGGAACTTCAGGACTTAGAAGAAATTTCGGAGAAAATTTTTTTTGAAGACAGAAGTTAAGTACTTGAAGAGGCCTTGTCAAGCGGCCGAGTACCAACAATTCACCGAGACCTTCAACTGTAATGCGCACTCTACAGCAACACCCCGCGAAAAAGGTTAGGTGCGGGCACCTTGAGTTAGCCTACTGGTTTGGGTTCCCCCCATTCACGTATGTGCAAGTGCGGTTTCGAGAACTGGAGAGCCCCCTGACTCCCCCATACTTTAGCTACTCGGCCTACGGGTGAAAAGCGAAAAGGCATAGGAGCCGAAAAAAGCAAATAAGGCTTCACCTAAAAAATTCGGGCGCGTTCAAAGAGTGATAAGTTAGCCCAGTTCGTTCGGGAGATAGCGAAGTTATACTGTTGCGACTGGAGCTATCTCAAAAGATGAATCAAATGCTATTTATCACTAAAGTCTATTCGAATTTCATTTACGCCGCATGAAAACAATAGCACGTGCTCGACAACAGCCAAGAGCGGGCCGTTTTGCGTTCCTATTGGTGAATCGGTCATAAATCATTCGATACGCCGCCCAGTTATTTTGACCAGGGTCGAATTCAGTTTTCGCTGTTATTCCCCTGCTTGCAAAAGACGTTTTGTGTAAGTAATTACAGTGTTTGTTCGAAATAAAAGCTTATACTACTTCGTACGGTGAAGTTATTGACAATTTATTACTTTTTAGATTAGTTTCAGCATTTTTAGTTACACTTTTTTGATTATTTAGTAAAGTACGACCCTGTGCAATTCAGGCATACATGTGCTTTTGTTTACATCAGGCGTAAATGAAATTTGAATAGACTTTAGTTCGTATACCATACAAAACCAGCACGGTCTCTGAACTGGGAGCCGTGTCCGGGGAGTAGTTTGGTCTAAATACAAATATCACACATTAAATCCCCAAAAAGTCCCCCCTGACGCTCCTGATTTACACAAAACCTCTGTCAGAAAACTGTCGAGCAGCATCTGACAAGTTGCCAGGGATTGGCATATAATACATAGCACACACTCCCCAGAAATCCCCAAGAAACAACTTCCGTACGACCCCTCTTAAGGTGATCGATACCAAAAACTCGCGAATAGCGTCCGACACCCTCAAAAGACGATTTTTGTGCGATCCTTGTTAAAATTCGTACGGATCCGGCTTCTTAGAAATCTTAAGACTTCAAACGCGATTTGAAAATCTCGCGTGCGGAGCGAGAAGTCCCAAAAAACTAAAGACATTAATACGTGTTAGATATTAATTAAAATATCTTAAGTTTTTAGTTAATAACTGTTTATTAGAGAAAAAATCAAATAAAACCTGTTATACCAAAAATACTAGATTAAGAGTTAAACTGTCCTAGTACATGTATAAGGCTTATCCAGTGAATTGGGACACATTTTAAGCTTGACATAGGGATTTATCAGGATTTTATTTCAACTATACATGGTGTCCCAATTTTTCAAATTGGTAATCATTCGAATTACTGATTTTTGTATAAGGCTTAGCCAAGATTAGGAGATAGGATTAGGTTAGGGTCGTAGATATTTTGTGTGACAACTACTGACGACTACCTTTTGATAATCCTCCCCCCTGCTAAGCCCTTCTGACACTTTGTAAAGACTTGCTATAAGGATTCAAGTCAAAATTGAAATTTTGTACATTGACATACAAAAAGTCAAAAATAAAATAAATTTAAAAGCATCCCCTGCCAGTAGCCCCCCTGGGAATCTTTCCGCACTACCGTTGTTCTTCAAAGCATTTGATTAATAACGTTTCGGCCTTCTAAGGGAGAAAGTAAGCCGAAGTTTTGTTTTAATTTAATTTAAACTTTTGAGTTAATTTTGTAGTCCCCATATACAGGGTGACTTTTAGAATCAAGTCGAACTCCTATACGTCTATAGGGTGTTCTAAATTTCTTGCCCAAGAGAGATTTATTGCTCACTAACCTTGTGTTGTATTTAATTCAGCCTCCTGCTCACAGACGTTCTGTGGTGGCTGCTATCTACAATTTCCCTTGGATAGCGGGGAAGGCTTTGGTGGACCCACCTTCGTTCCCCCCGGACTGACAGTGAGATCAGTTTACGGGCTGAACGTTGTCTAAGAACTCTTTGAAAGAGCGAGTAGTGGACTCGATAACGACTTGGAATCCCGTGAAAAAACATAGACATAAATAATTGTAATGTAAAAAAAATGACTTTCCGAACCCCTCAGTCGGCGGCAACCGCGCACCAAAACCCCCCGAGTATGGATGAGCTCTTGGTGCTAGAACTGAATAGAGAAAGTCCCCCGCTGACTTCTAACGAGTATATTGGGGACCCTGAGGAATTTCTATTAGACCCGGAAGCGGCCTTTGGGTATTACAGGGAACCTGTTTCCAAATTCACAATTAATAAAAATAATGGGGAAGCTCAAATCGAGGCGGGGCTCCACATAGGGCCGCTAGAGCGTCACTCGGCCGAGCTGAGTCTACGCGGCCCCCTACTGGATCAGCCCGAGCCGCACGTGACACACAGTACGCCTTGGCTGCTCACTGGAGCGGTTCCGAAGGCCAATGCGCCGCCACGGGCAACGCACGTGCGCGCTGACGTCAGTATCTTTGGTCGGATAAAGGGCCACCAAACATTAAGTGAGCTCCTACCTAACGAACTATTTCATTTCATATTTATGAAGATTACCTGCTGCCTAGGAATGTGTATTTCTCCGCTTGTATATACCTGATGTTGTAAATGACGCTTCTTCATTCCATAGGAGTTTATTATTCCAATTCAAACGAATAGTTCACAAGTGTAGATGCTTCTTGGCCAGGATCAGTACACGACTCTTGGATATGGAAATATGGAGAAATTCGGATGCATACAACGCCATGTAATGGAACAGGGCTAGTGCTGTTTTGTTTGGAGTCTTTGGGTATGGTATAATTCCGTGGCTCATGACTCCTCTTAGAGTTGCAGGTACCCCAGAATAAAGTTCATACAATCGGCTGTTTACAAGAGAGCGTTTAAAACAACCAGCTAATGCTACTAAATAACAATAGAGACTTTGAAGGGGCTTCCCAAGTACAGTTTAACACCATAATGCAATACCACATACCTTAGTATGGTCAGTTTCAGTAACATTCTTATTTCGAAATAACAGTTCCTCAGCTAGATGAAACACTTGCAGTTGTTCAAATGAAACGAGACGATGACGCTCTGTTTACCCTTTTAATATATCGCAAAGCTAAAATATGAAATTGAGTCGATCGTTACTTGGTGAAAATCCATGACACACTAGTAAATTGAAACACTGTTTCTGATTTTGACTAATTTTTAAAATTTATTCACACATGTTTCGTTGCACGGCAACTTTGTCAAGTGACTAGGTACACCTAACATTACGCTAAGGTACAAAAGAGGGAACAACGAGACGTCAAATATAAAATTAATTGGAAAAACCAGCCATAAGGGCCGGTAGTAAATTGGATATATTAAAATAAATTTAATAACGGATAATTATTTGTTTCTAATTGGTCGTTAAGTATATTTCCTGATTTTTTAAGTTTGTTAATTTCTAAAGATTCCAAAAATAATAAAAATATTTTTTTCTGTATGGAGGATAGTGAACCTGTTCATTGAAATTATGATTGTTGTCTAAAAGATGAGCTGCGTACGCTGAATTGGGCTTATTGTTCAGATAACCGATTTTATGTACTTTAATTCGAACTTCGAAAGTACGACCCGTTTGACTTACATAGCTCTTTGTGGATGACCCACAATCTAACTTATAAACACCGCATTTTTGAGGCATTGGGACTTTGTCTTTGCTATTTCTTAAAACCTTCCCTCTAGTGTTGTTTATTTTAAAAGCGATGTTAATACTTTCCTTTTTAAGGATAAAGCTAACTTTCTCGGATATTTTTCCTGTATAAGTTATTGTTTTGTATTGTGTTATGTATTTTAGGTTGTTGGGGGTAAATGAGTGATGTTATTTTTTAGGTGGTTTTCTTTTTCAAAATAATGTCTACCATCTTATGTGAATCTTATGCTTAATAAGGTTTAACTCTTTATCAAAGTTTACTTTTTTCATTGTGATATTAATTAATCTATGTATCATACTATGGTGGGCAGCAAGTTTGTGTGAGAATGGGTGTAAGGAAGTGTTGTGAATGGTTGTGTCTGTATGGGAAGGTTTGTGGTATATTGCAAAGGAGAGTTTATTTTATCACGGGAAATCACTAAGTTCAGAAAATTAATTGAGTTGTTAGTTTCTGATTCTAGAGTGAAGTGTATGTTTTCGTGTAAACTGTTGACATATTTAAAAGAAGCCACTACCAGTGGTTTGATCGTATCGTATTTTAAGCTTATGTTTAAATCTAGAATAACCACACAAAATATCTGGTGCTTCAACAAGTGCATTAAGTACAACATTTTTCCGAAATACATTAAACTGAAAACAGCACAAGTAAGAGTTTAGCAGCAGAGAAAAAGATCAATAGTGGAATGAGAAAATGGATATTAGCGATAGGGAAATACAATACTCCAAAAGAGATATATACAACACATACAAGAAAGTTGTCCACTCCGAATTGACCTTCAAATTACACAACTTAGAATTCGACGCAATAGATCACCAGACCAGGACCGAAGTCAACGACATAGTACATAAGAATTTTGTAAAATAACATAAAAAACTAGGTGAGCTAATTTCTAAAGTTTCTAACACTAAACAAAAAACGAAAGCATTCTCTACATTTTCTGACCATAATTTTTTTCAAAAATTTTTGAACGTTAGCCAAACAAATTGTACAAATAGAAACATTAGAGGTGGAAACAGAAGTTGCTTTAAACAACACAACATTTAATAACACACATATACAATATTCAATATATAATACTATTAAAACATATAATTCCACACAATAATACAAACGTAGCTAATTTTCTGGAAATTAGTAGTGAAGAAGTATTTCCAATTTGACAAGACTGCTTATTCGTCAGAAGAAGGCCCCATTATGGGTTGTCCCTTAAGCCCACTATTAGCAGAAATATTTATGGATTACTTAGAAAATAAAATAAAAAATTACCATTTATTAAAAAAAAAATATATTGGCATAGATATGTAGTCGATATTTTTGGACGATATATTTGGAAATATACTTAACGACCAATTAGAAACAAATAATCCTCCGTTACTAAATTTATTTTAATATGTCGAGTTTACTACCGGCCCTTATGGCTGGGTTTTCTAAATAATTTTATATTTGAGGCCTCGTTGTTCCCTCTTTTGTACGTTATACCCATTGATTTGTTATACCTAGTCCCTTGACAAAGTTGCCGTGCAACGAAGCATCTTGTGTGAATGAATTTTAAAAAGTAGTGAAAATCAGAAATAGTGTTTCAATTACTAGTGTAAAGCTAAAAGCATGCTATTATACAGTTTTTTATGTAAAATCCAGTGGCGTAGTCAAATTTTTGCCTTGAGCTCTCAACTTTTAGCTATAAATCAAACTACTGTTTTTTTAACGGAATACTCTGTATATTTTTCTTTCATTTTGTTGGAAATTTTATAAGCTTTAGAAAAATATATAACGCATGATATGTATTTTAAATAATAAACCTAAAATTCATAATTTCAATAAATAATGTCCATACAGTGTCCTAAAACTGGCGCACCGCCCGTTAGGTGCTTATGCTTATGTTCTGGGACACCCTGTATACATACGTAACATCATAGTGAAAAACAAAACTAAACAAAACTTCAAATATATCATCTTAATATTAACATAATATTAACCTCAATATTAACCCCTTAATAGATTTTCACATTAAAATAATTGCTCGAAATGGTTGTCATTTTCTCGAACGCAATGTAGACATAGGGTGGTTATTCTTTTTAAAGCATTTAAAATAATTATGGAACATCCATGCAAGTTTTGAAATGCCGCTGCATTGGTGGCGTTACGTAGTTCATCTATTGTCCGATGACGGGTACTATAAACCTTACTCTGCAAATAGCCCCATAGGAAAAATCTAGAACGGATGGGTCGGGCGACCGAGTAGGCCATCTAATTGGGCCATTAGTACCGATCCAGTTTTGCGGAAAATTACTGTCTAAAAAAGGTTGAACAATTCAGGTTTTATGGGCGGGCACACCATACTGTTGGAAATATATCCTGTTAAGATGAGCTATTGGCACAGGAATAATCTGACAAAATTTCAAAATATTTGCCTTCTGAAATACTTCCTTCATAAATTTGGTATTGTATTTCTCGCCCAAAAATAAAACAAGCCACGCTAAATCCAAATCGACGCTGTTTCTCTCTTTCGAATATCACATGGTGATTTTCTTGGGACCAGTGCCTCGTATTATGCCTGTTAAAAATAGCTGCACTCGAGAAGTAGGCCTCGTCGGACCATATTATCGATCTGGCAAAGTTGCTATCAATACGTATTTGTTCCAAATACCAGTTGCAAAACAGCAAACGGTTCTGCATCACCAGAATGCAAATGCTGCACGATCTTAACCTTGTATGGCTTAAATTTATATTGGGTTAATATTTTATGAAGCCGAGTGTTAGGAACACCAACTTCCTGCTCTAGCACCCTACATGATTGTGAAGGCGTGGTCTCTATACATGCCAAAACGTTAACTTCATCCCTATCGCGATTTTCCCAATTATACGTTTTACGTCGGGGCCGGATAAACGCTCCATGTTTTATCAATTTTTTGTTTATTCGGGAAAACATAAGATTACCAGGTTGCCTTCTTTCTAGATATCTGTATATTAAAATTTAAATATAGCTGAGAAGCTTCACGGAAGTTTTCGTTGTTCTGTACAGGGTGATCCCCTATAATGTCGCCCCCTATAACTTTTTTATTTTAAGTGTCCCAAAAAAAAATAAAAGTATGGTTATGTAGGTACTGAAATAGTATATTATTTTATATGGAGGAAAAGTTATACTTTTCATGGCGCGCTCGTGTTTAACAGCCGAACGGAGGGAGGCTGGTAATAGAGAGCAAGCCATGAAAAGTAACTTTTCCTCCAAATAAAATATGCTGTTTTTTCTTCAAATGTCGACAAGTTAATGCAAAAAGTCTCTTTTTAATAGTAATAATTATTATTATTAAAGAAGAGTGGGTTCGCAAGGCGGCTTAGACCGGTGCGGTGTCGCTGAATAGGCCCAGGTTGTTGCTATGGTAATGTAACATAAAGCTGTCAGTGGACACTGTCAACAATAATTATATTTTTAAAATTGCGTCTTCGATTGCGTTTTAATTCCGTATTGATAAGCAGTTATTAAGTAAGTTCGGTTAAATAATAACCAATTTGTTCCTAAGTTAGTAATTTTTAGAAATGCAGTCACACATTGAGTGATAAATACAAATTTTAGTTTAATAACTCTTGAGTTGTTGACGCTTATTTTGATGTTGGTTTGTATTGTATCTATGTTGCTGTGATAACATTTTTACCTCCGCCGGCGGAAAAGTGAAAAGTAAAGCTCCGGCGGAGGAAAAACGAAACTTCACTGCCGCCTACACAGTCGAGTAATGACGGATTTACTGACGTTTGAAGAAAAAATACTTTTTTCCTGCGTATAAAAAATATTGGAAAAATGATCAGTATACAGGGAAAACCAAAAAGTTAATTTTTTTTCAATGGAATACCCTATATATGAATTTATTTTTTGATTCCTTGTAAAATTCTAAGCATATTTTATGTATGATGTTATACGTCTAAAGTTAGTAGTTTCACAGCTATCAACAGTTGAAAATCGGCACTTTGGCTACTTTTCACCTTGGTAGCAAGAAGATCATCAGAGATGGAGTAAAATAAATTTCACATTTCTATCTTAACTTTTCAAGAGCTATCTGACGGTACTAACTGGCAGGCGCTACCATGGGTACCAAATCTGGTACCTCGATAGGTACCATAAGTTAGCACCATCAGATAGCTCTTGGAAAGTTAAGATAGGAATGTGAAATTCATTTTACTCCATCTCTAATGATCTCTTTGCTATCAAGGTGAAAAGTAGCTAAAGTACCGATTTTCAACTGTTTATAGCTGTGAAACTACTAACTCTAGAGGTATAACATCATACATAAAATATGCTTAGAATTTTACGAGGAATCGAAAAATAAATTCATATATAGGGTGTTCCATTGAAAAAAAAATAACTTTTTGTTTTTCCCTGTATACTGATAATTTTTCCAATATTTTTTATACGCAGAAAAAAGTATTTTTCAGTACCTACATAACCATACTTTTCATTTTTTTGAGACACTTAAAATAAAAAAGTTAAAGGGGGGCGACATTATAGGGGATCACCCCGTACAAAGCAGACTAACATGTCATATTTTTCAAAAGATTCATAATTTTCATTTTCAGCCATCGTAAAAAAATCAATATTTCAAAGAAAATATAAATTTCCAGGTTTCGACAATAGGAAATGATTATTCCATTATTTAATAATCACGGCCTACCAATACTATACTGATCAAGAGTGTCGTATTGTGATATAAATATTCACAGCTAATTATAAACAACTAGAACTTTCGACGGGAGCGGCTTCAGTCCTTAACGTTGCAGCCATCAGCATTTATAAAATATAAATACGCAGGCAAACGCCAAATTCATCAGACTTTCGGGTCTCTCTTAACTCCGCTCAATTACTTGAGTGCAAACACACAGGTGCGTACTCTGCTAGTTGTTCCATCTCGCAGCCTAAATACCTGATAACACCTGTGCATAGGTACAGGGAGATCGGTTCCACACCTAACCTGAATATGCATGTACAGGGTTTTCCCGTATAATTGCGCGCCCCTTTAAAATATTTATTTTTATAGATAGAAAAAAATAGTTTATATGAAAGTTGCAAGATTTTTCATGAAGATTTTCATGGTTTAAGAAAGAAAAACAAATGACGATCGCAAAATTAACAAATCACTATCAACTTCGTTATTTTAAAAGGAACACCTTGTATATGATTGAAAATTCAAATTCTGCTAATCTTCCTCTTTTCAAATATATATAACTTATCTATGTTCGGATAAACGAGTTGCAAGTTATTTGAATTTAAAATTTATTCTTATAAGCCATTCGAAACCTTTCGAATTAGTGTAGTTAGCCATGGATACAAACCAAAGTTTGGCAAAGTTAAGTCGCGTTAGCTATGGTTCGTCTTGGAAACCAAACAAAAATTGACTTCTGTCAAATACTTTTATATTTTAGTTAGTGTTCTGCTGTAATTATTGTAAAGTTCGAAAAAACAAAATGCTGTATACCGAAGAGGAGAAACTGCGTGTTATTCAGTATTATTATGCAAACAAAGGTAATGTGTCAAGAGCTAGGCGTCAGTATATAAATGAACATCCAGGACCGAGAATTCCGAGCAGAAAAACAATTGGCTATATTTTAAGCAACCATGCCGAAAGGAAAAGTTTGCAGCCTAAGAAAAGAGAACCAAATGCAAATTTTGAGGAAGAATTGGACATTTTATTGCATTTTCAAGGTTAAATTTTCAGTTAATATAGTAAATCATATAAACCTTGTTTTTTTATGATTTTTAGAAAATCCATACATATTAATTCCCGATGTTTCACGGATCACGGATAAAGGTGGAATTCCCTCGGAGCGGCTATCGCTGACGATAATCGCGCAGCGGTTATCGCTCAGCGATAATCGCCATAGGTATGTTTTTCAACCAGCGACCGCGACATTAAAATTTCAAGCGTGTCCCGGTAATTTTCCCATTAGTTGTTCGTTCGTTCTGTGTCAGTCAAATCATAAGTTTTTGGAATGAGTTTAAAGCGGAGTAGCAAACTACTTGCGACTTATATGCTGTATGAAGAAGCCGAAGATGATGACATACTTGAAATGTGTGTAGTACAACGAAATGAGGTCCATCCGATGTATACCTCAAGACCGAAGGAGGGCTTTTTCACTCAATTAATACAAACCCATTTGAAGCCTGACGTTAAAAATATCCGAAAATTTTTCAGATTGAACCCACCTCAGTTTAATTACGTGCTAAATTTAATCCAGGATGACATCAAATGTAATTTTTTCAATAGAGTTTTGTATCCAATAACCGCGGAGGAAAAACTGGCTGTAACATTGAGGTAAGTGATACCCCTGAAAAGTGCATTTAAGTATATATATTTTTTATCAATGTGAACAATGGAACATGTAGTTTTTTACAATAAAAAATATGTTTCTGTTATTATAAATTTTAAATCTGTGACAAATTATTATTATTATTCAACATATTCATTGACTGCATTAAATAACTGCTATCGCCTTGAGGCATTACATTTCCTGTCATGTCAGCATTTAATGGCATTTGACTTTCTCCTATGTCGGTATTGTGGGTACTTTGATTTGCAGGGTTCCATGGCAATGTTAAATTAGCATCGTGATTGTAGATGGTAAAACAGTGGGACATGATGCGTGACTGACTAATGAGTAATTACTGATGACTGATGACTGATATGGTGAAGTAAGATTTCGATCATACTGCCACATTCGGGATTCAAGTTCGAAAACAATTTGTAAGGTTTTTAATTTTGCTTCATTTATCAAGTTTGGATTCATTTTTTTTCACTGATGCCGCAATACTGCGAAAAAACAAATCAATAGAATCATATTCTTCAGACATAATTTTTTTTAATATCATATTCCGCTCCGCATCTCTCTTCCCCATTACATTTGCAATTTTCTCACTTATTCTGCTTCGTTTATTTGGTTTTCTAATAATCTCACCTCTACCATCTTGGTTTGGCGCTGGGAGACGTTGGACAGTTGGCTGTGCATCTATTAGCGAACCGTCTTCCTGCAAGATTTCTGCCTCCACAGTCCCATCATTAACTGCTGTCACATCACAGTCTGGATCCTCGTTATCATTATCACTATTGTGCACATCTCGTGTACATTCGATCCCTAGTTCTGAGCGTTTTTGTTGAATATTTGAAATACTCCTGAAAATAATATGAATACATTTGCTTCATGCTACGTTACGGTCAACAATAGCTAATACTGTTAAGTGCAAGCCAGAGTGGCATAAAAATTCGTCCATTACTACTGGTATACTTACGGTCGTTGGTGATCAGCAGTTTCCAAGAAATTTAACATATCTGCTAAAGCCCACTTTTTACGGTTTTTTACTGACGCTGCCGAGTCTGTAGATTTTCATCTCTTTCTCCTTCTATCATAGGTATCCTTTATATTTTTCCACCTTTTCCGACATTCCCGATCTGGAAAAAGAAAAATATTTGCATGACATTTCAAGTTGACACAGAGTAAAATAGTGTTTGATTTATTTTATTCATTTTTTATTTTTAGAAATATTGCAATGTGATTTTTTACAGGTTTTTGGCTACCGGGGAGACATTTGAATCCTTAGCGTTTGCATTCCGGATATCATCAAGCTATATCTGTAGAATTATACAACAAACTTTAAGAGTTTTAAGAGAGAAATTGATGTCAATATACCTTCAACCTTTGTCGGCAGAGGAGAAAAAGAGGAAAACAGAACAGTTTTGGAGACAGTGGAATTTTCCAAATTGCATGGGGGCTGTAGATGGAAAACATATCAGAATTTTGTGTCCAGCGCGATCTGGGTCCCTATACTTCAACTACAAGAATTTCTTTTCCGTTACTTGCCACAGTCGACGCAAATTATAAGTTCATTTTTATTGATGTTGGATCTTATGGGAAGGAAGGGGACAATGGAATCTTTGACAAGTCTGATATAGGAAGAGAATTTAGCAGTGGAAAATTGTTTCCGCCCCCGTGTAAGCTTCCTAATTCCGACAAGATTTTGCCCTGCGTTCTTGTAGGATATGACGCATTTAGGCTGCACACCAACATGATGAAGCCTTATTCACGGACTGTAGCTGCTGCTGATAGACGTAAAGCAGTTTACAATTACCGACTGTGCAGAGCGCGTAGGGTTTCTGAAAATGCATTTGGGATATTAAGTCAAGTTTTCCGAATTTTTTATACGCCCATTGCACTGAAACCGGAAACAGTTGACAATGTCATCATAGTAGCATGCTGTCTTCATAACCTATTGAGAGATGGTTATCTGGAGGTTCACGGAAGGCCGTTTTATGAATTTGACCCGACCGATACTCCGGTGACTAACAATTTAATACCTCTAGCCCGAACTGGTGGTTATGGTAACGCCGATGGCTTCGCTGTAAGAGATTCGTTCATGGAATATTTTAACGATGAAGGCAGAGTTGGATGGCAGAATGATTCAGTGCAGAGGACGGATATTTGATTTATCTATACTAATTTTATTTAACTATTATTTGAAACATGCTATAAAAATTTGTTACAATTTGTTATAAAATGCTATACCTAATAGCATAAATGGCAGGGAAACAGAAAATTTTATGTACTTTGATTTTTATTCGAATAAATTGCTGAAATAAATTAAATATTTACTTACCCGATCTACCAACACTTTCTGCCACCTCCTTCCAAGCATTATCCTTCACAACTTGGTCTTTATATAGAAGACAATGCAGGTTAAAAAGCGAGGGATGTTTAGCCACTGCCTCGATCAATTTTTCGTCCCCTGTGGAGCTGAAGTAGACTTTATCTTGCGAACACATAGCGTACTGCATCAAACACGAAACGACACTATAATGTCAATTGAACTTGACAATTTTATTTGAATTATTTTAAAAAAATGACATAAAATAAGACAGACCTTCTCCATTCCATGGCCATCTTTTATCAATATGTATAATTTTTGATATTCCAGTTCCAATATTTTTTGGCGTCAAACAATAGCTTATGAAAAACCAAGATAGGAAAGTACAAACCATTTTGCTATATCTTTAGCCGTTTAGATTTTACAGGCTATGAAACTTGGTAAATGGTCGATTTTCAACTGTCAATATTTCAAAAACAATTGGAGATAGGTAAAGGACAGTATTTATGAAATATGTCTAGAATTCTCCGCAAAATCCAAATATGCAGTAATATACAGGGTGTTCCATTTAAAATAACGAAATTGATATTTACCACTGCTACATGGCACACCCTGTATATTCAAGGATGACGAATCGTGGCGGTGAGACAAAATCCTAAAACTTTTGTATTTACAATTTTTCCATATCTTTAAATATAAAGCTTGTACCCTATTCACAATATAACCGAACACCCTGTACATATCAGGGGCGGTTTCCCAATAAGTGTGCCACTGTCTGTGAAAATAAATAGCCAAATAAAATCTCCTTCCCTACATACAATTTAACATAAACTAACTATAATTTGCGAATTTACATATTTTTAAATCTCCACTGGCCGATACATTGTTATGGAAAAGTCGTTGGCTGCAGTGACTATATTTGCTCTCGGAGCAAGCAGCTAGCGACACACGCTACCCCCCGGCGATTATCGCCGGCGGCAGTCGCTTGGAGGAAAGTGATTCCATAAAAGAACAACAGTATCAGTCACATACCACACAATGGTATGTGGTATCAGTCTCAGCGCGATCGTCGCAGCGACGATCGCTGAACGATCATCGCAGCTCGCAGCTATCGCTCGGAGGGAATTCCACCTTTAATCTTGGCATAAAATGCATACAACATTGCAAAAGTATGGCTACTATCCTTATAAGATAAAACCAGTTCAACATCTAACAGACGCTCATAGATTACAAAGAGTTCAGTTTTACCAAGAAATGTTGGCGCGTTTCCGACAAGACAATCAATGTTTTGAAAAGGTTCTATGGTCCCACGAAGCGACCTTTACAACTGCAGGTCTTTATAATAAAAAAAATAAACATTTTTGGGCAATTGAAAACCCGCACATAATTGAGAAAAGAAAAAAACAAGGCCGCAGATCGTTGCATGTGTGGTGCGGCATTTTACGAAACCAAGTTATTGGGCCAATCTTTTTTGAAGGAATTTTGACAGGTAATCGTTATTTACATTTTTTAAATAACGAAATAGAGGCATATTTAGACCAGCTTCCCATTCGTCAATATATTGAATTAATTTGACACCAAGATGGCGCACCATTACACAATATCCAACCGGTAACAAATTTTTTAAACGATCGGTATGGTTTGTGGATTGCCAGACAAGAAACAATTCGGTGTCCAGCAAACAGCCCCGACTTAACACCTTTGGACAATTTTTTATGCGGTTACTTGAAAAATAAAGTTTATTTCAACAGAGCTGAAAATTTAGACATTTTACGCAATAAAATTGTGAATGAAATATTTATTTTAAATAACAACTTTCCTTTTTTTACTGGTAATGCGGTTAATAAACTCCGAGAAGTCTTTTAAAATTGTTTAGATAACGGCGGTGGTCATGTGAATTTATAAATAAATTAATAAATCTATAAATAAATCTATATACAGCATTTTATTTTTTCGAACTTTACAATAATTACAGCAGAACACGTAAGTAAAATATAAAAGTATTTGACAGAAGTCAATTTTGTTTGGTTTCCAAGACTTAACTTACTCGACGATACTCCGACAGTATCATTTCATTCCTTCGCATATTTCACTTTTCGAATGGCCCTCCGCTCGCTACGGGGGCTCAAGAAAAGGAAACTAACCAGGTGCTAACCCAATCTAACTCAAGACATACCCAAAAACAAGAAAAAAACAGTTTAGAGATATAACCTTAAAAAAAAAATTTTAACACCGACGGGTTTGAACATGAGCGCAGGTGCGCGCGCACGCAAGGAATGAAATAATACTCTCACAGCATCTGCGAGTACTTAACTTTGCCAAACTTTGGGTTGCATCCATGGCTAACTACACTAATTCGAAATGTTTCGAATGGCTTATAAGAACAAATTTTAAATTCAAATAACTTGCAACTCGTTTATTCGAACACAGATAAGTTATATATATTTGAAAAGAGGAAGATTAGCAGAATTTGAATTTTCAATCATATACAGGGTGTTCCATTTAAAATAACGAAATTGATAGTGATGTGTTAATTTTCCGATCATCATTTGTTTTTCTTTCTTACACCATGAAAATCTTCATGAAAAAGCCTGCAACTTTCATATAAACTGTTTTTTTCTATGTATAAAAATAAAGATTTTAAAGGGATGCGCAATTATACGGAAAAATCCTGTACATAGGGGGACCCGGGGGATTTCTAAGAAGTAGTGAGAGTCGGACCTACCCGTAAAGTATCGAAATTTCCAGTAAGAGGATTTTTGGCGATTTTTAAAAGTAGTGCAAGTGCCTCAGTAATCTGTGTCATACTTAAATTAAACTGCTCCGTCATTGAGAGACGCTATAAGATTTACCATAAAAATATTTAAACAACTACATAAATAAAAGACAACCCAGCTCGCATAGACTTTATTAATAAAGCAGTGACCAAGGGCCCAGAATCACTTTAAACTAAACCTCCCTCGAGAAAACATGCATGTAAACATGTAAACTCTTAATTCATCTATAAACAAAACACGCATTTATTATTGCTCACGTACAGTATAACCGTTGTTAAGTTTGTTTGTAAATAAACTTGTTATTGTTTTTATCAACGTGTCTCCTTTATCATCTCTTCTCACCTGACGTAGAGCTATTCCGAATCTGAGCTATTCTCCTGCACGCTAAGCAAGGCGTGGCATCACGGATAAAAAACCAATTTGTGACAATATTTTTGTAAAGCTTATAAGATTTCCAATTAAATGAAAGAAAAATATGCAGTGTTCCGTAAAAAAACTTTGATTTATAGGTAAAAATTGACCACTCATTGCAAAAATCTGACAAAACCACTGGATTCTACGTAAAAAGCTCTATAAGAGCACGTTTTTAGCTTTCCGATATGTTAATGGGTAACGGAGATACGAGGAAGGTTCCAAAATGCAATATTTTCAATTTCGCCCTGTATCTCAGACACAAAGCGGCGGCCTATGAAAATTTTGTTTATATCATCGTGCTTTTCACAAAAAGTAGCATAGTACTGCGGAAACCGCAACTCTCAATCTTTACTCGTAAGTGAACTACCCAGTAATATCGTCGAAAATGGGACACCGTGTACATAAAATAGCGTGTAAACCACGGGAATGAACTGTTTTTATCCCTCAGCGAATTATCGCCCTTTCTTCGGTTAGGCTACAAATTTTTCGCCTCAGGATGAAAAATACCACTTTAGTCCCTAGGTATATAATATACTATTATAAAAAATATTTATTTTTTATTTCTTTATTATATACGAGTACGTGCATAAAAACGCATATATGTTATACCCCATATCAAGTTACAATAACAAAAACATAACTAACCTTGCAATCGAGTAATAGTAGGATTTGATTATCCTTGCAAGAAATTAAACAGTTCTTGCTCCGATCCTTTTAATTTTATTGGTTTATTCCCGGTTTGATTCCTGTCTGTCTTTGCTTTTAGTCTGGTTTTTATGTTTTGAATCTTCTTCCAAATATGCTCTTCATTATATTTCACTACCAATTCAGCTTCTAGCTTTTCTTTTATTTCTTCAACCGCTTCACGTAGTTGATTTTTTACTTCCGGGATGCCAGACTTCTCTAACAAAACACAATATAGTTTAATTATATTCACAAATGAATGGAATACCTACCATAGTGTTAAAGAACTGCGCCAATGAACTAACACCCATTTTTTCCAGACATTTTCTCTGTCTTACCGAAAACGGATTTGCCCATCTTCTTGGAAAATCGCTTGAGTGCAACTTGTTCTAAAAAAAGCAAGAAAACCACGCCCAAACCAACTACCCAAACTAATCTAAACTAACTAAAACTATCGCCCAATTGCCTTACTTCTAATAATTTCCGTGTAGTTAATCAGCAACTACTCAAGTGCCTGGAGACCAACAGAATAATTAGCGATAACCAATACGGCTTCAGCAAACAGAGATCGACAGGAGATATATTGGCCTATGTCACTCATATATGGAGTAGGGCAATTGAGAACAACTGAGAACCTCTAGCGATTGCGTTGGATATTTCGAAGGCATTCGACAAAGGTTGGCATGACGGATTGCTCAACAAACTTTGGACTGCCAGCGTCTCTCTGCAGATGGTTTGCCAGTTTTGTTAAGAACCGAGCTCTGAACGTTGCAATTGATGGACACATTTCAGGCGCATTCGTCATTAATGCGGGAATGCTTCAAGGAGCAATACTTCCACAAACTCTATACCTCGTATATATTAATGGCCTGCTGACCAAAACCAATAATCCTGTTTACAGTTTTGCAGATGACAGTACCCTTGTCTCCCAATTGAGATCAGAATCCTTTACCAGCTACTGAGACATATCAATCAATTAATCAAGATCTGTAAAAAGTTCGAACTTAGGGCGACAAGAATTTGGTCCAGTTCAATACAACAAAAACCCAAGCAGCCAGCAGTCACGTTTACCAAGAAAACCAATACGGTGGGCCCTGACAGAATTATGGCAGGATCGACCATTCCTTTATCGTCGTCAATTGGACTACTGGGTGTCTTGATCAACAACAATATGTCCTGGCATGACCAAGTTGTTTAAATCAGGCTCGCAGAAGCTTGGTGCTCTATTTTGGAATAAAAAACTGTTTTCATCGCAGAAGCTACCAAGCGCCTACCAAGCGCAAACAAAACCGTTATTAGAATATTGCTCACACATCAGAGGTACCGCACCTAACTAAGCACACCCTAAAGCTGCTGGATGTCATTCAGACGAGATTGTGCGTCTTGTCGGCGACCCGGAGCTGACCCGGGATCTAAATAGTCTGGAACACCGCAGACATGTGGTCGAGCCTCCCTGTTTTAGAGATCTTTTTACAGCAGATATTTCCAGGATTTGGCCCGCATCATCCCGCCCCCAAACATACACAACCGACATAAAAATTTAAAATGATTGAATGACGGGGATAAATACTTATAAGAGAGACAACGAAGGACAATTCGAAAGCCGTAAATCAGAGTGCCCTGCACTCGACTGTTTCATTAAACCTCAAGTAGCAGCTCCGTTTTTCGTCACATATTATATGCATATCAAAACGTAGTACGCCCTCACCAACAGAAGTGGAGTTCCTCTGTCTGACAGCCCACTCAATTTTATGCACGCCATAAATATTATCTAGCGACACGCAGCTCTCTTTCGTTTCATTGTGGAGGCAGGCATAATCAAAACCTACTACGAAAAAAAAACAGTACAAAAAAACGAAAATTCATGAATGCCACTCAAAAGCAAAGCTGGACTTTCAATCATAATACAAATCTTCACCCATAATAAAATTCTCTACTACTTTCCTACATTAACCATCTTTCTAGCGGTTCTCAAGATTTTGGGGATCCCTCTTATTACAAACTCAGCTATCTCTGTCCACTTTTAAAAGTATCCAGAAACATGGAAGTAGACGAAAGACCTTCTCACCACAGTTCCCCTTTGGTATTTTCCTAGGGAGAAGTTACGTGGTGCCTCAAGCCATCTCTGGAGTCCAAGTCACCTGAGAAGATAAAGTCCGATTAGCGTACACAATGTTATTTCCCGGTTCTTATCTCTTTTAATAGCATAAGTGATAATATTAATACAAGTGCTGATTCCTATGTCTACCGAACATTATCTTTAAACAATTCGTTTACTATTAACTTGTAGTTTGTCTATTGGAGAAATATCTTCTAAATATTAAATTAATAACTTATCTTTTAAACCATATCTAATCTTATGCTGATATTGCATTTATTAACTTTTTATCAGTATTATTAATATATGATAGGATTAATCAGGATTGTAAGACGTTATTATGTTAGTACAGAATCTGTTTCATTCAATAGATAATTTACTTGTGAAATCTATATAGACAAGCTCGTTGAAATAAAGTAAATATACAGGAAGCTTCTACGAATCATTTCTGCTAGAACCTTCAACTTTCAATATTGCAAAATCACCTTCATTGTCACTTTTCCTCCTCTCTACAAGGTGGTGTTATCAGTTTCTTGACCCGACGTTTTGTCTTCGGGTCACCATCAACAACTTAATTTTATTTACTACGAAGCTGGAGTTTTTATGCGTTTTTAGAATTACACATATTCTTAAAACTAGTGACGGGAACCATCGAATAAAAACTATCGAAACATTCGATAGTTGCAATTCGTTCGAATTATTCGATAGCTAGGGTGTAATCATTCGTTGAAAACTATCGAATAAAAATTATCGAACCGATGCGAGATGCGTTATCTGCATTGCAATTTTGCATTCTAGTTATTCGAAAGCCAAAATTATTCGTTCATTAAATTCATTTATTTTTATTTATTCGTGAAGATAGGCCTTAAATGTTAAGATGACTCGAGTTAAATATTATGTTGTCCCTGTCGTCGACCGGCGCGGCGTCGTAGATTTAAAGTCTTTTTTGCATATATTACAAACTACATTATTATCACTTTTTTTTGTACAAAATTCCCAAATTGTTGAACGTTTAACACTTCGCCTCATTATGATAGTCTAAAATATACGTTTTCTTCTTAAGTGACTTCTGGTTAAAATTAAAAAATATAACTAACAGTCTGGTTTTTGAAGATAAGTACAAAAAACCATAGTAGAGTGTGATTTCTAAACTTTTCTTCAAAACATAAAATCTGTTATACACCTTTTTTGCTGCTACCGCCTCTTATTCAATTATTGAATGTGAGAGGTAAGAAGCCGTAGCTGCAAAATTCAATTATTTACTTAAATTTTTCTGAAATCTTTATTCGCGGAAAATCGCATGCAAAGGCATTACCATCGAAAAACCCAAGATTGTTAAATTCTAAATACCATAGTTTTAGCAGTAGTTGCACGGCGAGGTTGCCAGGTGCCTTATTTATGAATGAATGATTTTATTCGAATAAAATCATTCGATAGTTGAAATCATTCATTTAGTAATTATTCGATAGCCTATTTCATTCGATAGTTCCCATCACTACTTAAAACGGCTTTTGTAGGAGCCCTATATATTTATATCTTCTTTCTCCCTCCAACACATAGAGCTCTTACAGGAAGCGCCCGAAGCTTGGATGGTTGAATTTTCTTTATTTGTTGTCCTTGCTTTTTAATTGAAGTAAGGTAAGGTTTTTTTTTAATTTTTCTATTGTCCTTTTTATTAAAAAATGGATAAATTAAATAAAATTAAACAATCTGAGGATAGCACAGACTGGCGGCCAGTGAACACAAATTTTAATTCATTAAATTATGAAAATAAACCTTACATCATTAAAACTTTAGGAAGACCCCAACCAAATTTAATTTCTTTAAAATCAACAGATAACCATCAAAATCGCGGTTTTAATGTATATTGGTATAAAAAATATGATTGGTCAATTAAATAGAGAAAGCTTTTTTGCTGGTCTTACTTACTGTTTTCAGTGCAAACCGAATATTCAACAAGGCCCAAAACCGGATATTCTGATTTAAAAAAATTACGCCGTTCAACTGAAATGCATTCTAAATCAAAGGAGCATATCTTTTCATCTTGTAAATTAAAACTTTTTGGCAAACAGAATATATCAACTGCTTTTGATAGTGACTAAAAAGAAGCCTTAATTACCCGTAATAATCAGGTTCGGGAAAACAAAAAACCATACCCATGCATTAAATTTAGTTCTTGGCAAGGCATGCAATAACATTAAAGATTGCCGCATATTTTTTCAAATTTATCCGGAATCACGGCTTTTTTTCTAAATCCACCAAGGAACTCATATTTTAAATGAAATCTGCGGTAGCGGAATGCCTAACTTTACTGTTACGCGCTGGGATTGCACTTCTAGTTCAGTGTATAAAAATAAAGACAAATTAATTGATGTTTTTGATTTTATTCTAAACAGTGAATATTTTAAAAACGACGATGAAAGTATCAGGGAGGCAAGGGGTTTTAAGTATATTTTAACAGACCACAAATTCTGTTTTTTGCTCGAAACATTTAAATTAGCTTTTGAACATACAGACGTGGTTTTTTTCGATTCTTCAAAATAAATCTACGGACATTAATTATTCAAAACAGGGCTTAAGTAATTTAACTGAAATTTTGCACAACTTTAGAAACAGCCATCAATTTTTTGACAATATTTTTGAACCGATAAACTTAAATGTCGAACCTCCTCTGAAAAAAAAACGGAAATCCAATTTCGACCTACCCGATTTGAAAAAATAGTATATTTCATTACTAGTCCGGAAACTAGGCTTTTCCGGTGCGCGGACTACAGTCCCCGGTCCCTAATTAGGGAGCGGGAAATTTTTTCCCGTGCGGGCGCACCGAAAAGACTTACTTTCTTTGCTCTACAGAGCCGTCGAAAATGATAGTTTTCAGAGAGGTATTATGAAAACTTATAAACAGATATATGTTGAAATATTAGACACCATTAATGTACAAATTAAAGTTAGCATAAATTTAATTATTTTGATCTATTAGGTATTATTTGATACATTTTCATCGTATTCCAAAGATATTCGTCAAAAGCTGTTTGATGATCTATTAAGCCAATATCCATTTTTTGATGTTATTCAATTCAAATTTTAATTAATTGTAATGCAAACTAATGCACAGTGATCCTGAGACGTTTGAAAACTGTAGATCTCCTTCTGAATTATTGCATTTTATTTTTAGAACTATTTATATTCATGTATGCCAGAGCTATATAAATGTATATTCATTGCTGTTACTATACCTATAACATCGGCTTCAGTTGAGACTGTAACGAGATACTCGTCACATGTTTTATGATTACCTCAAAATTGCAAATTAATAATTATGCAAATTCTTCCCAAGTCACATTTATGCATAAAGAAAACTATATGTGCTAAAATCATAATACAAAACTGATCCACATTTCACCAAATGTCAAATTGTTCTCCGATCTCCCGTCAAGGTGAGCATTACGAGCCACAAGCAAAATAAACAGCAAATTTAGTTATAAGTTCAGCAAGGAGCTAGTCTTATAAAGAGAAAAAATATAAATTCACCGTAGACTGTCGATAGAGAGAAGAAATAAAAATCCAAGGTGAGTTCTCAAAGAAATTCAATATTATATTTTATAAATTAGAAATAATATAAAAGAAACTCACCTTAGACATTTAGAAAGTAGGATTTCCCAAATGCTCTACCGGCAGTGAACTGAAGGTCCATTCGGTACCCATCCGTCTCTTCCCAAATTTAGCTAGTGCCTTGGTCAGTTACCTGACTTCTAAAAGTGGCGGATCAGAACCAGGGATCAGCTAAAAACATAAAAGACCAACAGAAATCGGTAATAACGTTAGGTTAGTTAGAAATTCTCCTTGCTGACTTCCAACTACGCAGTGAAATATTTATGTAAAAATTAATGAAATTCACGATAAATATATCAAAATATATTTAATAGAGGGTCCACTAAGATCATTTATTCAACAATATTTTATAAAAAGCCCAAGATGGCCACGATGAATAAAGAATACAATTTATAAAATCTAGATTAGAAATCTAGTTAACCCTTGGTTAGGCGCGCAAGAATTGTATACGCGTATAGTCGCGTGGGTGACATCTGTCACCCACGCGATTTAAATCACTTTAATAAGAAAAAAAATTATAAATAAAATCAATGGTCATATTTTTGGATTATTGGGGGTGTTTAATATTTTTATAAGACAAAAAATATTTGCTAATATTTGTAACATATTTTCGTCTTCAGTAATACGGTCGCGGTCGTCCTGTTCCTCATCGCTTAGCTCTTTATACTGCTTTAACCAAATATCTGGATCACTACTTGTTTCAGCCATTTGTTGTTTAGGTGGACGGTCCATTATCTATCTGCGAAATACACTGTAATATGTACATACAAATATAACATGTACATAGAAACAAATGCCTAGGATACCATAAAGAGCTTCGAATGCTCAGCAGCTACTAAAATCCATGGACGCCAGAACGTTCCTGTTAAAAAACTGTGTTGTGAAGAGTGGGAGTGGGTGACATATGTCACCCGCGCGACTAACCAAGGGTGAATAAACATATTGTTGCCTAGATCATTGATTGAAAATCCCTCTATAATCTGAAAATTGTCCTTAATACACTCCTAAAACAGAGAAATGAATTCGATCAACTTAAAACGGAATGTGCAAAAATCAAAACACATCCGACAAAAATAAAAATGGGCTTTCACCTTGGTATCAGATCGAAGACGAAACTACGTTGACTAGCACGTAAACCCCAACCCCGCCCGTCAATAGTTTGACATTTAATGCGATGTTGCCAAGATCTACGAGCGGCTAAATAACAAGTTGCGATCCGTCAGCCGGGGTATTATTATAGCTTTGCATGACCCTCCGCTCGCTTCGCTCGCTCCGGGGCTCTAGAAAAAGGAACTAACCAAGTGCTAACCCAAGCCTAACCCAAGGCTAACCAAAAAACTAACTAATCCAAAAATAATAAATAAAAAAGGCTTGCATTCGGCCGGGATCGAACCAACAACCTTGGCATTATAAATGGGAGCCACACCGCCTGAGCCACGGTATTACATTTCTGATTTGCTCAAAAAGTCTTATACCAATGTCTGAAGTCGAAAAATGTAAACAACATTGACACTATTGACGGGCGGGGTTGGGATTTACGTGCTAATAACTACGTTGGCCTTTCGATTTTATTACCTGTCCAACACGCATCGAAATGAACAGGAGGGAGACTATCAATCAAAATTACGATATTACTATCGCC
>MU183031.1:0-16057 GCA_016904865.1 Pissodes strobi | reverse complement strand
TGCCTATTTTCTATTAAGCATTAATGAAACGAAAGACAATTACTTACCGTAAATTGTCTTTGATGAAACCAATGAAACATAACATTAAGACCTTTCGGTTCATTTAAAATAATTACAGTGACCGTGTTTGCTGGTTTTTAACATTACTTCCAGAAATCAGTTATTTTTTTTTAAATAAATTAGATATTTGGTCATATATAAAAGGTGTCCTAAATAAATAAAAGGAGATCTTAGGTCGAGCACAGGAACGGATTAACAAATAATGGATATACTAATTTGTAGGCATGATTTTCAATAACTCAACTTATTTTGATGTTAATATTAATAGAACATATCTTCTACAAATGGTATTAGCAAATTAAAAAGCATTAAAACACCTATAAAGGAATAATAGTTAATATATTTTGATAACAAAAACAGCATGCTCTAAACTAAGTAATGAATGATTAAAATATAATTAAATGGCCTTTAACATAACCAAACATTTAAATTTACCATAAAAATCAAACCGCCAATAATAGCGTGCAATAAATATTTTCTAGATACACAATAATGTATACAATGAAGATAGAACAGCTTAATTATATCAAAGAATTGTCTTTGATTATATAAATCACAATCTGCTATCTCGATTTTGGTTATTAGAATATATTTGTGGCTCTAGAACTAGTACGACTTCATAATTTTACCTGTTGTTTTATCATAATTACACTGGTTGTATTATGCACAGTATTGCACAGCTCTTACTCCCATAAGTATTATTCGTCTATTATTACATGGTTGTAAATAATAGTATATTATTTTATATGGAGGAAAAGTGATACTTTTCATGGCGCGCTCGTGTTTAACAGCCGAACGGAGTGAGGCTGGTAATACAGAGCAAGCCATGAAAAGTAACTTTTCCTCCAAATAAAATATGCTGTTTTTTCTTCAAATGTCGACAAATTAATGCAAAAACATATCTTTTTAATAGTAATAATATTTAATTATTATTAAAGATAAGTGGGTTTGCAAGGCGGCTTAGACCTTTGTCGGTGAATAGGCACAGGTTGTTGCTATATAGTAATGTAACATAAAGCTGTCAGTGGACACTGTCAACAATAATTATTTTTTTAAGACTGCGTCTCCGATTGCGTTTTAATTCCGTATTGATAAGCAGTTATTGAGTAAGTACGATTAAATAATAACCAATTTGTTCCTAAATTGGTGATTTTTAGAAATGCATTCACAAATTGAGTGATAAATACAAATTGTAGTTTAATAAATCTTGAGTTGTTCACGCTTATTTTGTTGTCTGTTTGTATTGTATCTATGTTGCTATGACAACACTTTTACCTCCGCCGGCGGAAAAGTGAAAAATAAAGCTCCCGCGGAGGAAAAACGAAATTTCACGGCCGCCTACACAGTCGAGTAATGACGGATTTACTGACTTTGAAGAAAAAATATATTAATGTAACATACAGCAAGGAAATCTCCTATTTCGCGGTGACAAGAGAAGTAAGGCAAAATAATTTTTTAATTGTCAATTTTGTCGTAAATATTATAAACTTAATCGTTTGTATTAAGTCCCGGAAATAAGGAAATCTTAATATATTATAATAAAACTATATATTTAAAAGAAAAGCATAATATGCTCTGAAACTATAAGTAAGGTATTACAGCTGATTACAGTTAAAGTAATCCTTGTAATGTCTTAAATGAAATCATAATTAATATTCCGGAACATTTTATCAATATTTTTTATCTACGTGCATATGAATTACATACTATGCATGTTAAAGTGCATAAGAAATTTCAAATTGGTCTCAGGCTGGATCCGTCAGTTTTTCTTTAAACTAGGGCGACCAGATGTCTTTGCACAAAAGCAGAACAACTAAGACAAAAAACCCAGATTTTCGATAAAAAAGTCGAGACATTTAAGAAATGTATATCATTAACTTTAGCAAATTTTGCATTTTGTGCAGAACATCATTGCACATAAAAATGTTAGATATTAACATTAACTTAACTTAACCTAAAACTAAAATATTTATAACTTAATTCTAAATCAAGATAATTTCTACTTTAGGTGCAAATTACCTATACAGGGTGTTCATTTGAAAACTTCCCACCACGGATTTATCGAAAAGCAGTGATTAAAAAAAAAAACGCCGAGACACGTCAAAATATTTGTCAAGGGGGACAACTTTTTAACCAAAAACTACTTCACCCTCTGCCCCCCAGGGTCAGCTCCTCAAAAATTTTAAATGGAAAGGGGGGTGGGTCGAATGATACATCATTTTAAAGGTCTTTCAATTCCCTTTATATTTCATGTATAATGTCCTGTACCTATCTCCAACTGTTTTTGAAATATTGACAGATGAAAATCGACCATTTACCAAGTTTGACAGCCTGTAGAATCTAAACGGCTAAAGATAGAGCAAAATGGTTTGCACTTTGCTATCTTCGTTTTTCATAAGCTATCGTTTGACACTAAATTTTTATTTAACTAGAGGTTAAGAAATTTCGGTTAAATTTAACCTCTGGTTAAATCTAAAATTAGTGTCAAACGATAGCTTATGAAAAACGAAGATAGGAAAGTGCAAACCATTTTGCTCTATCTTTAGCCGTTTAGATTCTACAGGCTGTCAAACTTGGTAACAGGTCGATTTTCAATATTTCAAAAACAGTTGGAGATGGGTATAGGACATTATACACGAAATATAAAGGGAGTTGAAAGACCTTTAAAATGATGTACCATTCAATCCCCCTTTCCATTTAAAATTTTTAAGGGGCTGACCCTGGGGGCAGAGGGTGAAGTAGTTTTTGGTTAAAAAGTTGTCCCCCTTGACAAATCTTTTGACGTGCCTCGGCGTTTTTTTTAAACACTGCTTTTCGATAAAGCCGTGTTGAGAAGTTTTCAAATGAACACCCTGTATATTTATTAACATACTTATCGCAAGAACCAATTTGTTAGGGTGGTCAACTGGTGAAAAGCTACTTTTCGGTAGTGACAAATTGTGATATAACGACACGCTAATGGGCCAGTATTTAACGATCCTGTTTCGTTTTTCACACTCTTTACAAAGGGACATTTTGTATTTAAGATAAAAGTGAATTATTGTACAGTTTATATAACGAGGGTAGAAAAAGAATATTACAGAAAATGCTTTGTTCTTTTGAATAAAAAAGTGTTTTGAAACGGGCAGTTTGTTTCAAAATTCCGTAAACTTGCCACCAAAAAAAAATTGTTGCACTAATATATCAATACATGTATTTCTGCAAGAGTTAGACAATGTTTATAATATAGTTATAGCAATTATTTAGCCTTGACTGTAAGAGTATGTACCGTGCGTTCAATTTATCTTGATAACATTTTGATTCGCTGTAACTTTTTTATTTTTAAAAATATCAAGGTAAACAAAAAAAGCAAAATGTAGGGTTGGTTGCCAAGTTTTTTTCTAAGTTAAACATAAAACAAAACACTAACAATAAGCCACATATAAGCCTACTCTATATTTGTTTAAATGGAACACCCTGTATATATTACTACATTTTTGGACTCTCTAGAGAAATCTAAACACATTTCGTGTATAAAATCCCATACCTATCTTCAGCTGTTTACGAAATATTGACAGTTGAAAGTCGGGCATTTTGACATTTTGACAGGCTTTAAAATCTAAACCGCACGAGATCAAAGAAAATGGTTTGCACATTTTTCTATCTGAGGTTTTCATAAGCTATCGAATGACAGTGACTTTGAATTTAACCGGAGGTCTAAAAGTTCCGGTTAATTTTATCCGCGGGTTAAATTCAAAGTTACTGTCATTCGATAGGTCATGAAAACCTAAGATAGGAATGTGCAAACCGTTTTCAGTGCTCTCGCGCGGTTTAAGTTTTAAAGCCTGTCAAAATGCCCGACTTTCAACTGTCAATATTTCGTAATCACCTAAAGATAGGTATAAGATATTATACACGAAATGTGTTTAGATTTCTCTAGAGAGTCCAAAGATGTACAGGGTGTTCCATTTAAAAAAATATAGAATAGGCTTATATGTCAGAAAATTGTTAGTGTTTTGTTTTATATGTAACTTAGAAAAAAACTTGGCTATCAACCCTTCATTTTGCTTTTTTGTTTACCTTGATGTCTTTAAAAACAAAAAAAATACAACGAATCAAAATGTTATCAAGACAAATTGAATGCACGGTTCAAATAAATGAGAAATATAGTTTGTTACTTATTACATTTAAATTTGCTTTTAGAAACGACGTCTTAATATTGCCAAAAACAATAATTCGTTAAAACTTCTGAGATACCTAAAATCTAAATTATAGCTATTTGTAATGACGACATACTGGCGGCAAGAAACGTTTGTTCCCTAATATTTATTTTCCAATAAATTACTAGTGGCAAATCAACAGGAAAATTCCTTGTTATAATAAACATAAAAATCTACAGCTGCGAACCATAATAAATAATCTGATAATAAAAAACAAAATGTAATACAATTTCGTAATACCAAATACAATTAACTATAAATTTATAAATTGTATTTGATAATACATTCAACTTAGGTTAAAATTAAGGATATTAAGGATATTTAGTAAAGGCACCATACGTTATTTGTTCGGTGGTAAGGGCTAGAAATCACCTGTTATTATCATAATTTTGCTATAAATACTAAGTATTTAAAAACGATAATAAAATTAACGCATTTTTATGTTTTTCAAAATAAAAAATGCCTATTTTGATAGAAATGTTCACTTTTAAATTTTTACGAGGTTGGTTCAACCCCGTAGAACCATACAAAACCAGTGTTTTATCTTGCCCCTAATAAAATGTATCTGTTTTACCGTTTCAAAGTACTCCTTTAGAAAAAAAATTGTGTGTGCTCAAGACCACACGATAAAAGTGAAAACTTCAACAAACGGGGTCATCGTTGGCGTTGGACAGAATTACAACTTTGCTATTTTCAACTAATACTCTCTTTATTCACTACCACTGTATGCAATTTAACACTCTATACTACTCTTATAACTTTACCACTAATATCTATTCAACACTCAATGATTAACTGAACTGAACTACTAACCGACTGACTGACTAACATTCGCCTTAGGTCTGCTTATATATAATCTTAAATCTATCACGAATATTCGGGAAGTATTCCGAGCCACTCTATACGATCTCGACGAGGCCATCGAGATAATTCCAGCGATCCTGTTCGCAGCCGGCCGGGTGATGACTCATACAGACAAAGAAGCGAGGGGCACGGCGGCTAGTTGTATAGGGTAGCACAAAAACGTTCGGATGGTTGTTAGGTTAGCCGTAACATTGCCTCCCTCTTAATTCTGATCGTCCCGATCAGCTACTTCATGTCCGTGATATGCTTTCAACCTGTCGAGGTGGACAACTTTCAGTTTGCTTCTGGGGCTACGCTGAATCCTATACACAACGTCGTTAATTCTTTTGACGACCGTATAGGGTCCTTCCCATACTGGTGTTAGCTTGGGAGATCTTCCTGTCTTCCTTTGCGGGTTATATAACCAGACTTTATCGCTCATCCGAAATCCCCTAGAGTTAGCTTGGAGATCATATCGAGCCTTCATTCGGTCACTAGCGAGACGTTCAAACGGTAGTCCCATATCATTCTGTTTCATCTTCCCACTGGATCTTGTCTGAGGTCCTTGACTTGAGGCACAGGTTGAACACTGCTGGCACCATGATTTCACATCCTGGCAGTAGTTGCCCCAGTAAAATCTGTCGCGGATCTTGTCAATCATTTTGTTCACTCCGAGATGAGCACCAAACTTTCTATTATGTACTTCGTCCAGAACTTCCGCTACCCTCTTCCTTGGTACCACTAACTGCGTCTTCACTACTTTGCCATCGGCGCTTTCCCAGGCTCGTTTAAGGAGTCCATTTTCAACTACCAGGGAGTCCCACTGAGCCCACAGAGATTTAAAAGTAGATCCCTTAGTTGAAATATCTCCCCAGCTTGGTCTTGGTTGACGTTCTTCCTTAGCTTTTAGTAGCAGTGCTATTTCATTATCCTCAAGCTGATCCTTCTTCAGTTGCTCTGTGGTCCACTGCTGATCAACCTTAAACTTGATTCGCCTAATGGGAGTGATTCCTTCTCGTTGGTCAATTCTTTGGCGATGTTTATAATTATCCTCACATGACCTTCTGGATAAAGCATCTGTATTACTATGCCATCTTCCTTCCCTGTCCTTAGCCTTAAAGTTATATTGTGTCAACTCTTCCTGACTTGGCTTTGAACTGCTGTTGTCTCTGGATGGAGCTGTAGGTCGTAGTTGTACTCGACAGTCTCTCTTAAAATGCCCAATGTTGCCACATATATAGCACTGATTTGAAACATTTCGGTTACGTGGCCTATCTTCTAGTGGCTCCCGGAATCTTTGTACTTGACAGTCCCCTTTGAAATGCCCAGTCCTGCCGCATCTATAGCACTGATTTATAGCATTTTGATTACATGGTCTAACTTCTGTTGGCTCCCGGAATATCCGTACTCGACAGTCCCTTCTGAAATGTCCAGTCTTTCCACATCTATAGCACTGATTTGATGTATTTCGGCTATGTGGCCTATCTTCTATTGGCTCCTGGAATCTTTGTACTCGACAGGCCCTTTTGAAGTGTCCAGTCTTGCCACATCTATAACACTGATTACGGTTGTATGGCCTAACTTCTAGTGACTCCCTGAATCTCCCCGTAGCCTGAAGAACTTCGGTTAATTTCTTCAAAATACCGCCCATTTCAGTTAGTTTACAATTGTTCGCCAAATTTTCTTCCTTGATGGATACTTCCCTGATTGCTGGCTTAGAGATGTTACAGGCCGCCTCGATTTCCAGAGCTCTACCCAAAACTTCACGGCTGCTATCAAATTTGGCTAGGCGTAGCATTTTCTGAGTTTCTGGATCTCTGATACCATCCACGAAATATTGGGCAGCAAGTTCCTCTTGAAATTCCTCTGTCGCTCCCGGGTAGGCAAATTGAATGAGACGTCTAATGTCTGCCTCAAATTCTTGCAGGTTTTCACCAGGCTTCTGATGTCGGGACTTAACTTGTGCCTGATACAGTTGTGTTCTATGTTGGTCTCCAAATCGTCTCTCCAGGGCAGCTGCAAGTATGTCATAATTCCCCTGTTGGCTGATGGGAATTGTCTGCAGTAGTTCCAGGGCAGATCCACGAAGCGCTACCACTAGTGATGTAGCCATTTCTTCATTATTCCAACCGTTGGCAACAGCAGCGGCTTCAAATTGTCTTTTGTACATTGTCCAGGATGTTTGACCGTCGTACGTTGGAGGTTTGATGTTTTGTCCTGAGGCGAATGCCCTCTCGGTGGGTGCTTGGTGTTTTAGTCTGGTAAATTCTGCTTGTAGATTCTTCACTACTTTCTGTACGTCTCCTACTTCTTTTTGTACATTTCCAACTTCTTTTTGAATATTGTTTACTTCTCTCTCAAATTTCTCATTTTGTCCGTCCAATATTTTCTGTAATTTTCCTTGCTTGCTTACAATTACATCCAGCATCCATTTCTGAAGCTGGTCCTGCTCTGCTTGTCTTTTCTCTTCCTGATCTTGTAAAATTTTCTGAAGCCGGTCCTGTTCTGCTTGTCTTTTCTCTTCCTGGTCTTGCAAAATTTTCTGAAGCCGGTCCTGTTCTGCTTGCCTTTTACGTTCATCCTCATCCCGATCCGCTTGCCTTCTACGTTCATCCTCTTCCCGATCCGCTTGCCTTCTACGTTAATCCTCTTCCCGATCCGCTTGCCTTCTACGTTCATCCTCTTCCCGATCCGCTTGCTTTTTATCTTCTTGATCTTGAAAAATTTTCTGAAGCCGGTCCTGTTCTGCTTGCCTTTTACGTTCATCCTCTTCCCGATCCGCTTGCCTTCTACGTTCCTCCTCCTCCCGATCCGCTCGCCTCTCAGCATTTAAATTATCCATGAAATCGGCCAACATTTTATTTATTTGCTCCATTTCTGCTGTTTGTTGCCTTGTATTGACCATAGAATGTTATAAATCTTTACCAGAATCCAGCAATCAAACGGTCTCGTTGACGTACTTGTACTTCTTTGAAAAATACTTCGCAAGTCCGGTCCCTTCACAATCCGACTTCTGACACCAATTGTTACGTTTTTCCCGTGGGTTCTTAACAAAATTACAACTTGACTATTTTCAACTAATACTCTCTTTATTCACTACCACTGTATACAATTTAACACTCTATACTACTCTTTTAACTTTACCACTAATATCTATTCAACACTCAATGATTAACTGAACTGAACTACTAACCGACTGACTGACTAACATTCGCCTTAGGTCTGCTTATATATAATCTTAAATCTATCACGAATATTCGGGAAGTATTCCGAGCCACTCTATACGATCTCGACGAGGCCATCGAGATAATTCCAGCGATCCTGTTCGCAGCCGGCCGGGTGATGACTCATACAGACAAAGAAGCGAGGGGCACGGCGGCTAGTTGTATAGGGTAGCACAAAAACGTTCGGATGGTTGTTAGGTTAGCCGTAACAATATTGTAGTATACTTTAACACATTGTTGCATATCTCAAGAAGAGTATGATTTATTGATTCAGTAGAATTTTACTTACTAATAATCAATTTTAACAGCCAGTCATTTTTATGTGTTTGTAAGTTGAATTAAAAAAAAAATAAAATTAAATCAAACATATACATAAATGTAGATAGATAGATAGATAAATAGATAGCTCTTTATTAGATCACAAATTACATAATTATACAATAATGTAATATAAATTACCACTATGGATATAGATCGTGTCACATAACATATAGGTTTAAATATTTCGAACAACTCTCATTTCATACAATATTCTATACAGATTAAAACTTCAAACGACAATATTACAATTAAAACTTTATACTATAAACATTGCAATTAAAAACATTAAAAACTGTTGACTAGTGTTTCATTCACTTCTCTATCCAAGTAAAATTGATTTAAGCTGTAATACGCTCCCCCCATGAGAAACCTTTTGAGTTTAGGTTGTATTAACTTTGCAGGCTGCTGCCTTACAGATATTGGAAGTGTATTCCACACTTTTAAAATATGAAAAGTTACAATTTTTTGAATAAAACTAAAATTTGCCTTTTCATTTATTAAATTACTCTTGAAGCTTGTGTCGTATTGACGTTGTCCCTGCAGATCGACAAAAAATGATGAATTATCCAAAATAAACCTCACACATTCCAGAATGTATACCGTAAGAATCTTGTTTTCAATAAATATTCCCTTACAATGATCCCTATAACCCATCTCAAAAATAATTCGAATACAATTTTTTTGCAACACCATTACTTGATTTGCACCAGCAGAATTACCCCAGAAAATCATGCCATAGGAGATCCTTGACTGCACCCAGGCATAGTATACTGAGAGTGCTGCCTGTTGGTTTACCACATTTTAGTGATAACCCGTAGCGCATAGCTATACCTATTTATATCCGACCCCAGTTTATCAACTTGTGTCTTCCAGTCTATTCTTTGATCCAACCTAACACCTAGGAAAGAGACACTTTCACTGATTTTAATAGATAGATAGATAGTTAAGCATTTATTAATTCCAATATGAAAAATTGCATACAGTACCCCTTAAAGGGTGTAGAACCATGTCAAATACAATAACAATTACTCGCTATATTCAGCTCCCACCTAATGTCTTTCTTTCTTCATCGTTGAAAAAATAACTTAGTTTGTAAAAAGCTTTAACTAAAAGATACTTTTTTACCACATTCTTTAGCTTATTTTTTGGACGGACGCGAATTGATTCAGCAAAAAAATTTAATTTATTTTTTATCACAGAGTATCTAACGTTTTTCTGTATATAAGAAAAGTTACACTTTTTACAGCACAAGCTATTTTAATTTCTGGTATAATGATCATGTCCTTTGTCACAATCTAAAAATAAATCCATATTATGCTTTACAAACATATAAATGCGTCCAGAATGTAAAGACTTATTAATGTTAATATTTTTTTGTCAATTAAAACACTTTTGCAGCTTTCAGTATATTTCATTCCATTAATATTTCTAATACAACGCTTCTGCAGCACCATGTCACGATCTACATCTGAGGAATTTACCCATAGTACTAATCCATATCTCAGCCTCGACTGAATGTAAGCATGGTATGCCGTGGTAGCAGCATCCACACCCACACTATTAGATACGATGCGAAGAGCATAGGCAAACCTGGCCACACCCAGAGCAACTAAAACAATGTGTGCCCTCCAGTCTAACCTACGATCCATGTGTAGACCCAATAGCAAAACTGCGTTAGACGCAGACTTCACTTCCATTATAGGAGACGCTGTTTACTCTATTGCCAAAATAAACTATTTGAGTTTTAGATAAATTTAATAATAAGTCATTTTCTGTAAAATATTTATTTAGATATTGCATTGTATTCGTGACTTTCGTGAGCAGAAGATCCTCACTGGTTTCACTCAAAATTAAAGTGGTGTCGTCCGCAAACAGCACCATATCTTCAGGCGGCACTTCAGGCAATTCAGTGGTGTAAATGACATATGAGAGGGGTTCAAGGACAGAGCCCCGAGGAACGCCCTTCTCTAATAAAATTCTGTCTGATTTCAGCAAATTGCCAACTATGCACAATACATATTATCGTGCAGCTATGTATAAATAAATAAATTTCAAAATAGTATTTAAATATTCTCCCAAGATTGTTTCTAACTAAACGTTGCTAACAATTTAAGAAAATCGAAAGAAAGTAATATTCAAAATAAAAGCTAGGTAGTTTTATATTTATTGCGGTATAAAAACTGTTGTATTATGGCCTTAAAATAAACTTTAATGGGCGTGGCATCCAAAAAATTTTTGCCTGCGGTGCAATTTTGTACTCCTACAAGTAGCCTCTCCTGTTCTAATACCCTCGAGCCGCCACTGTATCTTAGGTTTTCATAAGCTATCGAATGACAGTAAGGTTAATTTTATCCGCGGATTAAATTCGAAGTTACTGTCATTCGATAGCTTATGAAAACCTAAGGTAGGAATGTGCAAGTCATTTTCTTTGATCTCGTGCGGTTTAGATTTTTTAGAGCCTGTCAAAGTGTCAAAATGCCCGACGTTCGACTGTCAATATTTCCTAAACAGCTAAAGATAGTATAATATCATATTATGCAGGAAATGTGTTTAGATTTCTCTAGAGGGTCCAAAAATGTACAGGGTGTTCCAACGAGGACTGAACAGGGGTTTAATTTTGACTTTCCTCGTATTTTTTAATAAATTCAAAATAGCCCATCTATGTATTTTAATCTGTAGAATTTGAAAACGGAACCAAAAAAACAATTGAATTATAAACAAAAGACTTACGGCAGGGATAAGGTGTTTTTTTAATGGAATGTAGAGTTTTTTATTCGATTTTTGGAAAATAGGCATTTTTTTTAGTCCATTCTGATTAAAACATTTAATATTGCGATTACTGTCGCATGTATTTTAATATTTTAGCCATTATAATTTTAGTTTTACCTGTTTGAAATATGCGGTAGATTAGTGCAGGTGAAAAAGGTGTAATTACCTTCAAGTCCCGTCAGTGTCAATAAAAATAAAATATGACTGAAATTAATACTCCTTAAAAAAAGACTAAAATGCAATACAAGCAAGAAGAATATTTATTGAAGATTTTCATAGAAATATATCAGTGAATATAATATTAAGGATAAAAAACCTATTTGAAGGAAATAAATCCCTATATGATAGAAAAAAAAAATACGCAATTACTAACAATACAACAATAAAATAATTAATAATGTAGGTGTTCAATATGACCCCCGTTGTTTTCGAAGCAACTTCTATATCCTCTATATAATCTCTCTAAACTTGATGTTAGAACATGATTCTGTTGGTTAACACGATTTATTTCGACGATAATTTTTTCCCTAATCTCTTCAACGTTCTCATTCCTGTCTTGGTATAACACATTCTTTAGGTGACCCCAAAGAAAGGTATACATAACTGTGAGGTCAGGGCTATTAGTGTCCAAGAAATTGTCCCATGTCGTCCAATCCACTCGTTAAGGCGTTGATTTAAAAAATTCCACAACATCACGGACTGCATGTGAAGGTGCCCCATCTTGCTGCCAAATTAAATTTTGATATTCAGCCAAAGGTAACTCATCAAAAAAAAATCAATTTCGTTTTGCAGAAACTCGTGATATCTTTGACCACTAAGAGATCCATTGAAAAATATCGGACCCAAAATTCTGTTGTTTAAAACACCACACCAAACAAGTCTTCCTTGAAATTTTATGGTCCGAAATTTCCTTGGGTTTTCTACTGCCCAGTAATGAATGTTATGACTATTATAGCTCCCTGATGTCGTAAACGTTGCTTCGTCTGTCCAAAGAATTTTGTTAAATAAGTTTGGATCATTGTCTTGGTGCCGAATTATACCTAATTTGGGAGACAAATCGAAAACTAAGTTACTTTTGTGCAGCAGTTAGGTGTTGAAGCGGCAGTACACGAAAAGAGACGAGTTTATTGATTTTTAAAGTTCTGTGGACAGTTCCTCGAGTAAAGGCCGATTCATAGCACAAAGAATCCCCCTTTAGAGTAAGAAGCTCTGCATAAATCAGTGGTTATGAATTTCAGCGCCTCTGATGATTGGTTGCAGAACTAAATAAGGAGTTTTCGCAATTCAATAACGTTATATTTTACCGTTACTGTAAAGGGTTATATACGCTATAGGACACAGGATTATTATAGCTATATCATTAGTTTTTTTTTATTGGGATGGATAGGAGCCCACTTTACTAATCTCATCATGGGAACACATTTTAAAATTGTTTTACGATATATAGAGTGGTTCAAAAAATTGTATTTGGGCTTACAGCACATCAAAGGTGTAAATAGGCCATTTTTCAACTGTAAATATTTCGAAAAGAATTGAAGATATGGCACAAGATATACTAAATTTGTTGGAATTTTATGAAGATTCCAAATATTAAAAAATATACAGGGTGATCCTTAAGAAAACTGTCGTTTGGTCTGCCACAATTTTTTGAACCACTCTATATATCGAAAAATAATTTTAAAATATGTTCCCAATATGAGATTAGTAAAGTGGGCTCCTATACATCCCATTAAAAAAACCAAATGATATAGCTATAATAATCCTGTGTCAAATTGTCAACTGATGTCAAAAAATACTAATTTTGGTCAACTGACAGTACTTAAATTTTATATTAGTGGATAGTTTTAGAAAAGTTAAGTCGGAAAATCGAAAACCGATTTTTAAAATCTTAAACCGTTTAGACTATACAGCACGTCAAAGGCGCAAATTGAAGGTATGATACATCAAGATGTATCAATTTTTATATTAAAAAACATACAGGGCATTCCACTTATCACAACCCAACTTTGATACGTTTCTTGTTGATGAGACCCTTGTATATTGTAAAAAATAATTTAGAAGCATCTCCAATCCATCCCATTTTTTTAAAACTCACATGATACATGCGTAATCGTCTAATAGTCCGTGTCATATGTATGAATAACCCTGTATATTAAAATAACTAACTATTTAAATAACTTAACTAGTTATTTAAAATAACTGGTAAATATATTACTTTTCTCGAGCAAATAATACTGTTACTTTAATATTTAATCAATTTATTTTATATTAAAATGTGGAAATTGTTTAATTTTAGACACTTATATGCTAGAGAAAAATAATATTCAAAAAAACTGTCACTTTTGTTAAAGTCTATATTGTTTTTTGTAAATAATAAACGCCAATATTTTCTGTTTAATATTATTTACTTTCAATTATCAAATGTTTTAAATTTTTTTATAGTACATATAATCATAATAGTACGACGGTGATTTTTACAAACTAATTTTCAAAATATAGGAAACATTTTAAAAAGGTCAGCTTTGCATCGTTGAAATTTTGGTGACGGTATATCTGAAAAAATACATTATTTATTAAAAAACAATAACTAATAGTAAAAATAATCAGTATAGGGCAAATTTATATTGTATAATGACACTATTAACGAACATTATATTTCCCATAGCATACACAGAGAGGAGAGGCGATAGCCTGTCAATCGATTTTGTATGCGCATGTCCATGCACAAAGGATATAATTGTCAAAATCAAAACACCATCAGCCGATTTCAGGTGATCAGATGTCATTGTCATTGGCTTAAAATACTTTTAAGCCTACAGGGTGGTTTCGAAAATGTGGTAGCATTGAATGGTCAATGGGGAACAGACAATTAAAATATATTCAAAAATCTGACCCTTCCAGTTATACCAGAACCCGATGTCAGCTTGGTTCATTTAAATGAGACACCCTATATATTATTACTATTTTTTTAAATCTACGTAAAATAGAAAAAAATTGATGTACCGTATGCTATATTTTGGTTCACTGTTTTCGACCTATAAACAATGAACAATGACCTTTTTCTTGACTTTCGTAGGTAATACAGCCAAATCTATTTAACACAGAGGGAAACGGTTTTCACTTTCCTATCTCAACTCTAAGTCAAGAAAAAGGCTATTTTCAAGTGTTTTTTTTCCGAATCAGTTGAACCTAAGTATAGCATATAAATTATATGCTAATACATCAAATTTCTTGTAACTACGTAAAATTTAATATTATATAGGGTCTCTCATTTAAAGCAACCAAGTTGACATCCACTTCTGGTCGAGTACTAAACTGTTTAAAATATTTTTGTCGTATGTTCCCCACCGACCAAATTTTAAAAATTCTACAAACTGTAGTATTTCTTATATCGATTGAAGCCATTCCTGGGGAACAACCCTGTAAATCTTACAAAAACCTGTATTCCTAGGGGTAGAAGTTTTTATCGAGTTAGCCTTGTTATACTAAAAAAACTAAAATACATATATTATTTTTTTATTCAGTTTGTCTTGATGTAATAAAAAATTTAAAATATTTATCAAAATAGTTTGAATAAGTACCTATAAAAGTTTTGCTTCATATAAGTGAAATGGGACTTGTAATCAAAACTGATCAATATGTAGGTATATATAATATAATCTCTCCTAGTTTTGTCTATTGAATAATATGTTTTGCTTTTTTTACATTTATAATGATTTATTTAGCTGTTAGGTTTTTATTACAGCTTTGTCAATGAGACTTTTATGTACTTCTGACAATAAAGCATATTTGAGTTTGAGTTTAACCGAACTGATTTAAATACTTTAAATGTAAAGAAACGTAGGGATAATAACGATATCTATATATACTTTCCTAGCCATTATCATTATTAATATAATAAATCTTTGAAGAATATACATACCCTCCTTGATATCCTCCATAGTAACGTCCAGGATTTGTATAGTTTCTACTTCAGTTCTTGGTTTCAGGAAATGTTGTGGTTCACACTGTTGTACGTCATCTGTAAAACAATGTATTGTCTAGTTTACTGCTAAATAACTAAAAAGCGGCATTAGAAATTAATCCCCTAAGCTAAGCAGCCAGCCCTGAACTAATTGTTATGAAGTAAAATAGTTATATGTACAGTGACTTTATACAAGACAGTGGCGATAATAAAGCCTAAGCCCAACCTATCCACCCTTAATCATCAAAATTAAATTACTCTTTCTCTATACTCCATAACGAATAATTAATTGATTTTTTTATGTTGTGACAGTCTGAGATACTATCAAAGAGTACAATATTTTTTTAAACTGATATTTTGTCGGGACACACTTTCAACAATGACCGCGCATTGCCGCCACGATCCCTGGTCCCTATAAAGCAATATTTCATTACTATAAAGGAACTGTAGTTTTATGTAAAAATTAGTTCTGCTTACCTTTTAAAGAATATCCTGGAAGAAGGAGAGAAGGTATAGTACCACGTTTTAAGCCTCGTTTGCTTCCTTCAAGCTCAAATTCTTGAGGCAAAAAATGCAGATAACAAACCCTACGGTTTTCATATAGGTACTTTAGTGTATGGCAACTTTGTTAACTCGGGGTTTTTTATTAAGTACATCTAGCCACCGCCCAGCCAAAA
>MU183030.1:207775-239233 GCA_016904865.1 Pissodes strobi | reverse complement strand
GAGCTTTTTCAAGACTTTATTATCTTTTCTCATCAACCTAAAACATGTTATCGATGAACATTACAAGAACAGTACGCTTTCAATCCTGACACAAGTATACAAATTAATATATTTTACGTCAAATTTTTTTTTAAACTATGGTAAACAGGTTAAAAAGGGTTAGTAGTTAAGATTTTCAAATGACGGACGGTTGGACACACAAATTTTAAAACAGACGTTTCACATTTTAAAAACACAGATATATTTTACGTACCTTGGATATAATGTTGCATCTTTGGATGCTATCTAGTATCTAATTTGCTTTATAAAGATAAGGAAACTCTGGTATTTTAATTTTTTGCTGTTTTTTTTGGTACGCAATAAGTATTCTTCGTTTTACCGGGGTCTAAATCAAAATTTGATGTATTGCAGGTGTCGTTGAAAAAGTTTTGTAAATTACTTTATTAAGTTATAATGGTATGGATGGGTTTCCTACAGACGGTATAATCTAGGGTTTTGCCCGACGTTCTGTTGATATGCAGGTCTAGGAAAGGTAGTTTCTCATTATTTTCTACTTCTAGTGTGAACGGTATTCTGCCGTGAATTTGGTTCAGATTGATCAGAAAAGTGTCCAACTGTTAACTACCATGGGGTCATATAATGAAGATGTCATCTACGTATAGCGTTTCCATAGTGTGGGTTTGAAGGCTGCGTTTCGTAGGGCATCTCTTTCGAAATACGTCATGAAGAGATATGTGATGACTGGTGAATGCGATGATCCCATGAGGGCGCCATCGGTTTGACGGTAGATCTGGTTATTAAACATGAAATAGGTGTTTTTCAGTCAGCCGTCTGGTAATTCGATAACATGTGCTGGAAAATCCTCATTCATGACGATCTTATCAAGGGCATTATCGATTATTATGCTGGGGTAGAGTGAGACGATATCTCAACTTGCAAGAATATAATATCGTTTTCGCCTAAATGGATGTATTTGAGTATTCTGGTAAGGTGAATTTTTGACGTAAGATTCCGCAAGTTCAGTTGTTGGTTGCATTATATTTGCGTGATATTTCTCTAGTTTCTGTGTTGAAGAATTCACTGCACTTACGATGGGTGTTAAAGGCTTCCCGGATTTATGTATCTTAGGTAGGCATCTGCTGGATTTTTCTCGTGGGATGATATTTTTCTCAATCTCTGGGTCTAAGTTTGTGGCTTTTATTTTGGTTTTGGTGTTTTTTTCTAGGTAGGTAGTTGGATCCCTGTTGCATTTTTAGATGTTTTATCCTTAAGAATGTCCTACATTTGCTTCATGTAGTCATCGATGTTCATCACGACTGTTGCGTTTTTCTTTGTCTGCTGGGAGTATAGTTATTTCCTTGTTGTTCTTGAGAGTTTTAAGAGCATAGACTTCCGGATGTTTTAAATTTGGTCGTGGGGGTCGGCTTGTTTTTAGTACGCCGGCCACTTCTTGCCTCACTTCTTCTTCTGGTTTCTTGTCTAGTGTTGCTTCTATGTTGGAAATTATATCTTCTGTCGGTATCCTTTTTGGAGCTAGTGCAAAATTGAAACTTTTATCAAGTATCTTATTTTCAGATACGGTAAGGTGGTGATGCGAGGTTGTAGACTACTTTGTTGGTATCCAATGTTTCTTCCGTGTGCTCTGTTGTACGTTCTTGCAGTTTCTCGAACTTCTCCTTAAGCTTCTCTGTTTTAGACTGGTGTCAGATTCCGTGCGCCAAACGACACTTTATCTAGGTCTGCCCATACTAGTGGATGAATGTTGTTGCTTAAGTATATATATGTAGCTTATATTTTTCTGTTTCTATTTTGGACAACTGCTTTTGGTTTTTGCCACCACCCTTCACAAATCCAGTCCGTGGCAAATACATTGATATCTCGGTTTCATCGCTTAACAAAACCTACCCAAAGGCAAGAATAAAAAAAACTAACAACAAACGCCCTTAAACAAAATGGCTAATCTCAAAACAACATTAGGAAGGCAATCAATCAACAAAAACAAACAAAGGAGAGACCAGAAAGCAACGAAGATCATAACATGCAATAACCACACTTCCATATATAAAGGGAGTCACTGACAAAGCCGGCAGAATCCTAAGGAAGCATCAAATCAAGCCAATTTTCGGGCCACAGCGACCCTTACCCCAAGTACACGGAAATCCAAAGGACAAAGTAGAGTTTGAGAACCAAGGAGTGTACAGCATACCTTGCGAGTACTGCTAGAAATCATACATAGGGCAGACAAATGGTCGAGTTTTAACTAGAATCCAGGAGCACAAGAACAGCATCAGAATTCTAAGCAGACAACAGCAGCGCTCTACCAGCATCACTGATCAGCAGGGCACTCCACCGATTTCAACAACGGTAGACAAGTAGCCTCTGTGAATCACTACAAAACCCGTACAATCAGAGAAGCCCTAGAAATCGAAAAGAACGGACACCTCAACAAGCGAGATGATGCTCTCAACATCCCAAAAATGTGGAAATCCCACCTTCACTCAACAAACCAACCAGAACATTTTCGAACCAACGGAGGCGGAGCCTATGCCCCGTTATAATCTGCGCGGATGCCAGCCTATAAGAGCAGACGCACACGGCACAAGTAGCGTCTTCTGACAGCGATCTGTTTTGTTCTTTTCTTGTCGGTTCCACGACGCGACTCGACGTTGGCCGAATCGGCAGAATTACCCATTTGTTCGCGGTACGCTAGATCTCTTGTAACCGTCTGATAGGTCAATGGTTCGATAGTGTCTTTGTGATGCGCAAAGGTTGCTGGTTCGACCCCCGTCAGTGCCAAGCTATTTTTAAAGTCTTTTTTCGGTTATGTTTGTAAAGATTTTTTTCCTTGAGTTTGGGTATGCCTTGGGTTAGATTTGGGTCAGCACCTGGTTAGTTTCCTTTTCTTGAGCCCCGTAGCGAGCGCAGCGAGCGGAGGGTCATGCGAAACAACTTAATTATTGCCGACATTCGGCCAGTCGCCGAAGGTCACAAGAAAAGATCAAAACAGACCGTTGTCTGAAGACGCTAGTTACGGCACACGGATCCCAGCATCAGCCAGAAGTAGAGCGAGCAACACTTGATAATGCCAGATGCCATTCTGGGGTCGGTCTATAAGTTGAATAATTAACTAATTTAGGTACTTCAAAAATTCTCTATATTTCGTTATTTATTCATGACATCATCAGGAGGCAATTACTGAAATACAAACATCAATAAACAAAAAGTCATCAAATAAAATCACAAAAACAACTTGCAAGTTGAATTAAAATAACAACATCAAGTACATCATAAAGCAAATGAACACATTAACCTGCTACCTACAATTTGTAGCGCCACACTAAGAAATATCTATATACGGGTACATCAAAAATATTTTATATTTATGGCACGTCAACATGTGGATTAAATAGTTTGAATTTTTTTAATTATATAAATTGGAATGATAGCGTGTATCACAGATATCTTTCGATACACAATATACAACACACCAGAAAATGTGCCGCCCACACCGAAATTGCGAGTGGCCTGCGAAAAGCCATGATATGAACTCTATAGAACATTTGTGAGATGCATTAGGGAAAATGGTAGGTTGTCGTCACAGATCTCGAAAAAGTCTCGCAGAAATGGCAGATGCATTAGTGGAAGAATGGGATCATATAACAATGGAAACGATAAGAAACCTAATTTCCAATATGCCGCCGCGCCGCGTAGATTAGAAGCTCAAATAGTTGCTAGGGGAGGCAATACACTGGTATTAAGCAGTTATCCTAGTTTATAATTTTGTTTTTAATATATATTTTTTCATATCAGTTTATTTTAGTAGAAAACTAAATAAATTCAGAAATTTAGTAATATGCAGGGTTTCAGCAAAAAAGCTGTAACTCGGACAATTTTAGAGATAAATCTATGAATAAAAAAGCAAAATGCTTGTAAAAAATCATCTTTCATATCGAGTGTAAGAACTTTCTATGCAATTACTTAATTAACACACAGGGTGAGTCAAAAATTAAGGAAAATACATGTTTCGAGCTTTTCCACTACCATCTAGGAGGCTTTGAAAAAGTTTCAATTTCATTAATTTTTTTAAAGACAAAGGAATTAGTTATCAACAAATAAAAAAAATCAGTCCATTCGTTCAAATGACAATACTTCAAAATTACAACCAAAATTGTGTGCATCACTTTTTTGCCACTTAGTGTATTTATGTATATATAATAGAATATATTAATACAGATGTTATGAAACGACTCGCGACTTCTCTCCTCAACTCAAAGTATAAAGTCAAAAGAATATTGGCCTCATAACAAAGCTAATATTCCACATCACCGAAATTAACATAGCTGCTTAATAGGTAATCAGTTTGAATCTAATTTATGAACTCATGTGTTTGTAATTAGAAGTGTCCTCACAGCTAATATACAGCTGATCATACAACCAGACTGGCATTTTTATAAATATCTTTGCCTCCATTATAATGGCACGAATTACTTTTAGTTTCGGTACACTCTAAAGCCCTGGCCAAAATAAATGATGACACGTTACGAAAAGTACTTATGCCAAAAAATGTTATAGTCGTAATATAAATATCTATCAATACATTAGTAAAAACAGTTGTTTACTAATTGCTACTCCGATCGAACGATTCGAAAATGTCTCGTAGTCAATTTATTTACCCGGATTCCCGAAATTTAAAGAGCAAATGGTAACCAAACACTCAATAATATAACTACAAGTATGATATAGGAATGAACTATTACCAACCAATCGTCGACTTTATTGAAAACAAGTCTAAAGGGCGAAAAGTCCCGACCCCCACCTTTTCTGGTCCGACGTGACGTACTGGGTTTAAGCCAATTTGAGCCGTTTAACGTTCATATTTATAGTGCCCTCGATCTGACGAACATATCAGACAAAACGGAGAGAAGTGTAAAATTTAGGTGTGGGACTGGTCGCTCGCATGCGAGTGCCAGTTTCGTGCTGGCGGAATCGGTGAGTGCCGCAAAACTAAGCACGAAAATCAGTCAAGAAACCAGAAAAAAGAACAGAATTGTAAAAGAAATTAAGAAGCTCAAGAGCAGAATGGAGGACGACATTGACTATAACCCTGAAAAGGACAAGGAAATAGAACGGGAACTTATGAGACAACAGAAGTATCTTCGAGGTAAATCTGCCAAATCTATCGAAGCACAGCTATTGTCAGGTAGCAGAAAAACTATAGCAGAATTAGTTGATCAAGATCTCAAATTTGTTCATCAATCAGGAAGAGTAAATTCTGGGCGAAGCATTAGAACACATGTCAATATTATTGATGAAAGAATGAGTACTCAACTGGATCAATCCATTACACAGTCTTTTCAGAATCTGAGTCAAGACCTCCGAGGATTTGACAGAAGGGCCACCCATTCTTATATGGATCAAAGGTGAATTACCTGTTTTATGAATAATATCAATAACACATTGATTAATGTGGTTTTAGGAATAATAACAATTTATTAGGAATCCATATTGATTACTATAAAATACACTACTTGCAATCATACTTCTAAGTACATAGAAAAAATTTATGTTATTTAGAAAAATTTATATTAAATCGGATTTCATAAACATTAATTGGATTTTGGCATTATAATAAGCTGATTTTTGCATAGACAAACATATCTTTTTATTTATCAGGTGCTGGATACCCGAAGGTCAAATACCAGGCACGACAATTTCCTTGTTCCTTACGTAACTGCAACTCAGTTTTTTTTCTACCTATAAATAGGTTGCAATTAAGTCGAGGCAATGTACGATACGTGCCAAATTAAATGCTTTTTGGTCTTCAAAATGTTACATGGATGTTTATAATTAGAATGGACAATCTTTCTTTAAGGTGATATGCATATAAATGATCGACACTTTTTAGAGGTTAAAAATGTCACATAATTGTAAAAAAGAGTTACGAATACCAATTCTCAGTATGAATATCATGAATTAACTTTTCCGATATGGCGAAATTCTTTTTAAAAAATATATATTCGATACAAATTACAAAGTACTTGATGCTACTACATATCAAAGAATATTAATACATAAGTTTCTAAAAGTTTCAATTTATAAACTTGTACTTCTAACTTAGCAAGCTACGTGTCAGCGGTTTCCAGAAGACAAGAGGAGAATGTCTTTGAAAAGTCAGGGTATTGTAGAATTGGGTCGTTTATTAATACATTTTTGCAAGTATTAAAACAATCTAATTATTCTCGATCGTGAACTATTTTGGCTCCATTTTTAAGGCATTTTGTAAAGGGTTTTGTAATCGTTTCAAAATTATTTATAAACCTGCGGTAATACCCTGGCAAACCGAGAAAATCTTTTATTTGTTTAGTTGTCGATGGAGGATAGCTTTTAATAACGAACATTTTATGCGAATTAGGTTTGACTCCATGAGGGGTAACCACGTGTCCCAGATAGGCTACTTCACGCTGCAAAAATTCGCTCTTGTCTAGTTGTTTTTTAAAAAATGGATTCCCTTAGACGTTGAAACACCTTTTTAAGGTTATCCATGTGTTCCTCCAAGGATGTTGAAAATACGATAATATCGTCAAGGTATATCAAATATTTCTCGTTTTAAATTCCCCTTAAAATTAAATCCGTTATCCGCTGAAAGGTGGCAAAGGCATTCTTAAGCCCGAATGGCATCCTTAGGTATTCATAGTGACCATTTTCCGTATTAAAAGATGTTTTACGAATGTCTTCTCCGCTCATCTAAATTTGGTGGAACCCGGACGTCAAGTCGAGGGTGGTGAAGTACTGACACTTACCTATCTTGTCGAGTAAATCAGTAATGTTCGGTAGTGGGTATTTTTCATTGATGGTTTTTTCGTTGAGTTTTCGGTAGTCCACTACGACGACTCTCCATTTTTGTATCCCTGATGCATCCTTTTTTCTGGAACAACCCTAATAGGGTTGAACTCTGCGCTACTAGATAGGCTAATTATTTTTGAGTCTAGCTTTTTTTAATTTGGTTTTTGACTTTCTGCTTATGAATGAAGGGATACCTGTAAGATCTTGTATATATTGGAATTTCATCGGTAGTTTTAATATCGTGAATTAATACAGTTTTGCAAGTATTACAACAATCTAAAAACTCTCGATCGTGAACTATTTTGGCACAAATTTTAAGGCATTTTGTAAAGGGTTTTGTAATCTTTGCAAAATTAGTTATAAACCTGCGGTAATACCCTAGCAAACCGAGAAAACCTTTTATTTGTTTAGTTGTCGATGGAACAGTATACTTTTTAATAGCGAAAATTTTATCCGGAGTAGGTTTCACTCCCTGAGGGGTAATCATGTGTCCCAGATAGGCTACTTCACGTTGCAAAAATTCGCTCTTGTCCAGTTGGATTTTAAAGTTGGATGCCCTTAGACATTGGAACTCCTTTTTAAGGTTATCCATGTATTCCTGCAAGGACCTTGAAAATACGATAATATTGTCAAGCTAGATATACCTAGTAGATATAATATGTTTGATAAAACATTTCTCGTTTTGAATTCCCCTTAAAATTGAATCCGTTATCCGCTGAAAGGTGGCGGGGGCATTCTTAAGCCCGAATGGCATCTTTAGGTGTTCATAGTGGCCATTTTCGGTAATAAAAGCTGTTTTAGGAGTGTCTTCTCTGCTCATTTCAATTTGGTGGCACCCGGACGCCAAGTCGAGAGTGGTGAAGCACTGACACTTACCTATCTTGTCGAGTAAATCAGTAGTGTTCGGTAGTGGGTATTTATCATTGATGGTTTTTTCATTGAGTTTTCGGTAGTCCACTGTGACCCTCCATTCTTGTGTCCCTGATGCAGCCTTTTCTTTGGAACCACCCAAATAGGGTTGAACCCTGGGCTACTAGATAGTCTAATTATTTTTGAGCCTAGATTTTTTTTATTTGGTTTTTGAATTTCTGCTTATGAATGAAGGGATACCGTAAGATCTTGTATATATCGGAATTTCATCGGCAGTTTTAATATCGTTAATTAATAAATTTTTGCAAGTATTAAAACAATCTAAAAATTCTCGATCATGAACTATTTTGGCTCTATTTTTAAGGCATTTTGTAAAGGGTTTTGTAATCTTTGCAAAATTATTTATAAACCTGCGGTAATACCCTAGCAAACCGAGAAAACCTTTTATTTGTTAGTTGTCAATGGAACAGGATAGTTCTTTATAGCGAAAATTCTATCCGGATTAGGTTTGACTCCCTGAGGGGTAGCCACGTGTCCTAGATAGACTACTTCACGCTGCAAAAATTCGCTCGTATCTAGTTGGATATCCTTAGACGTTGGAACACCTTTTTAAGGTTATCCATGTGTTCCTGCGAGGAGGTTGAAAATACGATGGTGGTGTATCAAACATTTCTCGTTTTGTATTCCCCTTAAAATTGAATTCGTTATCCATGGCAGCGGAATTCTTAAGCCCGGATGGCATCCTTAGGTATTCATAGTGGCCATTTTCCGTATTAAAAGCTGTTTTAGGAGTGTCTTCTCCGCTCATCTGAATTTGGTGGAACCCGGACGCCAAGTCGAGGATGGTGAAGTGCTAACACTTACCTATCTTGTCGAGTAAGTCAATAATGTTTGGTAGTGGGTATTTATCATTGATGGTTTTTTCGTTGAGTTTTCGGTAGTCCATTACGACCTTCCATCTAGAATAATCTAGATGGTCTAATTATATTTGGGTCTAGCTTTTCTTTAATTTGGTTTTTGACTTCCTGCTTATGAATGAAGGGATACGTGTAAGATCTTGTATATATCGGAATTTTATCGGTAGTTTTAATATTGTGTTTTATTTTGCTAGTGAAACTTAGGGAGGTATTTTCTTGGTAAAACACGTCCGAAAATTCTTGGCAAAGATTTAGTATTGCTTTTTGTTCTTCGGAATTTAGGTGGTCTACCCGAATTTTTAATGGGCGTTTAAACTTTAATTACTTCTTCCATTCTAGGGGCCACAGTAACACATTTTAATTCTGTTGGCATGTTGTGAAAATTAAATTTTATTTTGGCAAAAGGTATTATTAAAAATCCTGTTTTAAAATCAATATTAGCCCCAAGTAACTTATGGTTGTCGAGCCCTATTAGACCGTCAAATAGATTATGAAATTGAAAATGGTAAAATTTAAAGTTTTGTCTAGTGAGTAAATTAAAAATTGTTAATGCTGGTATAAATGCGCTATGTCTATGTATGTGCCGATTTTTGAAATACAGTACCAACTATAAAAGGGTCTTCAAAAATAGAATTTGGATAAAAGCTTAGATTATGCTCTGGAATAATTATGTAAGGTAATTCACTGCTGTTCGACGTGTTTAAAGAAATTATTAAGTCTGGTCATTGACCTGAGTGACTTCGTGAAAATTCTTATTTCCGTTGCACTTGCCTGATTCATCATTTTCTGGATTTTGAAAAGAGTACTGATTTTGGTTAAAAGACAAATTAGTAGTAAATGCTTGATTCAAATTTTTAGAATTATTTTCGTGACTGTTAGTGTTGATAATTATTATTCAAAGACATTGAAACATATATCAAATTAGTCACTGTTTACATGGTAAACCTAATCGTTGTTCATGATTACCTCTATGAAGTGGATTTATTTTACACTTTATTTCTTCTTTTCTATTTGTCTTTGTCTAAGAATAGCGAGATCGCCACTTGCTCCTCACGTATAGTGGGCTCGCCACTAATGTTCTTTACATTTTAGGTAATACTCTGCCACCTATTTTCATCTAGGTCTAGTGGGTTCGCCACTGACCCATTTATCTAAGCAAAGTGGTATCGCTACTTGCCCCTCACGTATAGTGGGATCGCCACTAGCGTTCTTTGCATTTTAGGTAGTACTGCCACTTGTTTTCATCTAGGTCTACCCAACCCAACTACTACTACTACTACTACAACTACTACCCAAACTAACCAATTTTTACATCTTATAGGTGTCATATTTTCCTTCTAAGGTATAGTGGGATCGCCACTATCCCTTTCTCTTAATTCTTATTACTATTCACCATTACATTACAAATGCAACAATAATTTTAGGCAAATCTATTTGCTAAACTGTATATCGTATGGCAAAAATAAATAATAAAATATTCAAATGAATCAACAACTGAACCAGTAAATCAATTCAATTCAACAAAATCATAAGTGTGCTATTCACCATGATATTACAAATGCAACAATTATTTTAGGCAAATCTATTACATCAGTTTTGTATTAGAGGCAACCCCCTCTATAATTTGTAACATTCGTTCTCAATCAAGTTAAAATACGAGAACCGTCAAAACTATAATTCCAAACAACTTGCATCAGCCCTAAACGTTTTAACTTTAATATTAGCATATTTACTTTTAACGCGCACGACACTGACGCGTCGGCACAAATTTTAAAATAATTAGTAAAACAAACTAGTAGCGTATATCCTAACTACTAATACTAAATCATATCTCGTATATCGACGGTTGCATTTCTCGATCGAATCAGTGAAATTTAGATTAGTCAAAATCAAAGTCAAAGTCAAGTATGCTTTATTGCCACAGAAAAATTCAAATAATTTTTTTCTACTACCGTGCGTAAAATACTCACTTGACGCACTCTCTAAGATTCGTAAACTAGGCCTTTTTAAAGTGCAGTGCGTAAAGTAAGGTATTTTACGCACTAGTGCGTAAAGTAAAGCTGACATATTTTTTGACGTTTACTGACATATTTTTTGACGTTTAGGGCAGTGCGTAAAATAATATATTTTACGCACTAGTGCGTAAAGTAATATAACATTTTTTTTTCATATATTTTTCGATAGTAGAAAAAATTTTGTATGCTACTCATGTGTAAAATACCCCTTTTTTATTCATGGGATTGTCGCATTCGCCTATTCCCATTCATAAAAAAGAGATTCACTTTACACACTTGTTGCATAAATAACTATTATGGACAAAGCGAATTAAACAAATACACTAACCATAGTAGAGCAAATACAAAACAAAACAAAACTTAATATATACAATAAAGATGGAACAAGCAATTTTCAAGTTGAAATTGGTCACGATTTATCAAAAAACTTTATTATCGAACATCATAAGCAGTTAAACCAAATCCACAGGAAGTACACAAAACATAGGGTAAGAAACTCAGTGTTATCAAAATATGAAACAAACATTAAAGCGAAGCGTGCTGTTAGAAAAAATAAGGAAGGTCATGTCGGTGAACTTGACTCGCGAAATGTGCATGGGTTGCAAAGTTGAAATACCTAGTGAAAGTAAACAAAACATGACAAAAATTGATAGCCTGGAAAATTTAATTTTGTGTAATTCCTGTATACCCGCGAAACCAAGATAATAAAGATAATCCTATACCCACTATAAAATTCTCTTCACCGCCGCACATGATGCCCAAATAGAAAAATTTAATAACGATTAACGATTAATTGAAATGAATGAAGAAAAAAAATAATCCACGTAAAACTCAGGTCTTTCTAGTAGGTAAGCTTTCGTTTTTTCATGAAATTTAGCAAATGTAGGGATGGATTTAAGATGTAGCGGGAGTGTATTATATAACTTCTTGGAGTTATAAAGAATAGAATTTTTTGTTAATTCAGAGGAGGGAAAAGAAAGGTAGATGTCCTGACTCGAATTTCTTGTTGGGTACTCATGTTGTGGCCTTTCGGGAGATATGGTTCGATATTTGCGTATTAAGAGTAAGAATTTTATATTTTTTAAAGCAGTATTCGCAATGAGCTCTGCCATTAAGACCAAATAAATAACAAATAATTATTCATCATTCACCGAGACATCTCTCGATAGTCCAGATGAACCGTTCACCAAATTGTCAAGAATCTTGATCCAGTCGTGAATTATTTAATTATAGAGATCATTTCATGATTGATTCATTAAAATTAACGACAGAATGATATCTCAATTATACAAACATCTCGCAATCGCCCACCTCCAGTCGTAGCCCAGCCGGTCGGAGCTTCTTTTCTTGCGTCGGCCGTGCTACCTACTAACTTGCGTCTTGGTCTCTTAACGCTCCGCCATGCGTGGTCCCACGCTGCACATACGAGGGCCGCTCGGATATTATTCTAACAGGAGCGTCCCTGCGACACATCTTATCTTCACGACTATGTGTATTTAGTAGAAGGCCATAGACCTTGTTGGTCATGAGCGGCAACTAACAGTGGCCCGCCGTTCTTGCCTATGTAGCGCCTATTTCTCATTGGCATTGGGTAGTACTGCAACTGCACAAACTTGCCCCCGTCCCTGTCAGCCGTCTGAGAATCTTCGACAGAAAACAAACATGCTTGATGGCGCGAAGCATTAAAATGCTCAGCTCGCTTATTGCACTATTTTTCAAACGTACTCGTCTCTGCAACGGCCTTGTCTGGATCCACATTGTTATCGTTCGGCCGCGCGTCTGCTAAGAATTGCTGTAGCAATTGCTGAATTGAGAACTATGCGCATTCCTCATTCTTCTTCTAATTTCGTAGCATCATCTAACCACTCGTGGATAGCGTGTGTGCTGTTATCAGGATTGTAGCTGGTTGATTTAAATATTGCGTAGGATGTTGACGCTTGCGTACTTGATGCAGCTGCTACGGAAAGGTTGGGCGTTGGCGCCTGGAGTTGACTGAGAAGGTGATGATGACATAGTCGCCAATCGCCACCTTTGTTTGTTTCGGTAACTAAGCAATTTGCTGTTGTTGGGCAGCTATTAAATTAATTAAAGATTCTTACTGCACCTTTTGAGTGTTGAGTTCATCTCTTTGTCGATGAGTTCAGAATTAGGCTGGATATTTGGTGATGCTTCGTGCTTCGTCCTGAGTTGTTTCAACGTACGGCGCGCGGAGTGACACCATTTGCCCTAAATTCTTCGTTAATTGTTCGTATTGTCCGAGGTATTATCTTTGCGGCACTGGACACGGAACAATCCCACTTCTGATGTTAAGGATAGGGGTATTTAACCCCAATAAAAGTTCTAATTCGCCAAAAATATGTATTCGTCTCGATTACACCAATATTAATTATGCTGCTTGTCTCGCGATCAGCCTAAGACTCTCGTGCGCAGTTCGCCTCGCCGCTCGTCCGTCCTGATTTTTCAGGAGTGGAGCGTCGATAGATGATGGCAGGTATGGGGAAAGGCAGTGCGTACCGCTAACATACATATTAACTAAGTCGGAATTTGGAGCCTTCGGCAAAATGCACTACATCACAAAGTGTTATCCACAATATAGAAAGATAATTTTTGCACCAGACGCGCATTTTGCTAATCATGATTTAATAATAATCTCCTCAGTCCTGATGATGCAAAAATTCTGTTTCGGTATTGTGGATAACTACAAATATATTTAAAATTGAAATTCATCCAGATATCAATGGCGGCATTTCAAAGTGCCTCAAAGTGTCTTGCAACTCAGTCCAATGGCGATTGTCACGTAGCCGTACGTGCTTTTTGCATAGTATTTCTTCTTTCCTTCTATTTTTATGTTGCAAGATTATCAATTTTCTCTTTTACAGCAAAGCCACGAGCATTGAAATTGAACAACTCAATTCCCGTGTCGTCGAAGCAGAGACTCGCCTTAAAACGGAAGTTACACGCATCAAGAAGAAGTTCCAAATCCAAATCACCGAATTGGAAATGTCTTTGGACACGGCCAACAAAACCAACATCGATTTGCAAAAAACCGTCAAGAGACAATCTTTGCAACTGACTGAAATCCAGGCTCACTATGAAGAATTACAAAGACAGTTACAGGTATGAATGGATCCTTCTATTATTATTTATTAATTAGACGATTGCAAAGGATGCACACGTGTATATGAGAATGCTCAAAAAAAATTGAGAGCGATGGTTCACTAGGTTAAGTGTTAAATCCGTTAATGCAATATAACTTTTTACTTTACGTTAAGAAAATTAACCTAGGGTGCAATTTACTTAACAACAAAATCTGCTATGTAATTGAAAGATAAGAGCCTCAGATGTAGACCATTAACATAAAGAAGCTCAATCCTAATTATTTTAGGGTCATTCGTCTAAAAGATTATTAAAAGTTATAACAAACCTGCCTATCGTGAGTGGGAATGTATGAATTACTTTACGAGTGTTAGTTAACTCTTTGCTAGTGATCAATTATGCGAAGCAGAAATTTAGTGTCTCCCTATAATTGCAGGTCACTTTAGATCAGCTCAGTGTTGCTTCCAGGAGAGTACAGGCTTTGACTGCTGAATCCGAAGAAATCAGGGGCAACTACGAAATCGTAAGTAATTATGTTATTTTCTCTTTTAGTAGCAACTGTTGTGACGAATTGTGAAATTACCACTCTCGTTGTTTCATACCTATTAACCATTAAAAGTACTTTCCATTTAAAGAAATATTCCGGATTTTCCTTAGGAAGTCCCTAATCTCACCAATCCCACCTTCAACAATATTTAAATAACTAACCCAAACTGATCTATCAAAAATATAACAGTAAATTTAAAAAGTGCTTCCACATTCTCTCTAGGAAGCTCATAACATCAGTAGGTATTTAAACAACTCCAAATAAACCATGTGGATTTGAAGTAGTGAATTTGCTAGTAGAACAAATTTTTAAATAATTATAAGCTTTCCTATATTATAATAAAACCTATTAACACAAATAATATTATCATTAAGGATAGACTAATAGCATTTGTTTGTAGTTAACAAACCTATTTAAACCATATTAGTGCAGCCCTTAAAACTCATTGCATTATAGCCCCAGATAAAGCCACACCAGATACGAAACATAGACCAATAACTCGCCTAATTTATTTGTCCTTGTGCGCGAGAGTTATGTATGGCCTGCACCAAAAATTTTACTCGATATTCAAAATTTTTGCCCGCACCAGCAGAAATATTTTGTATACAAATTGCGTATTATTTGTGATTTACTGGTTTTGTAAAAACCTTATCTTTAGCTTTTATCGCTATAAAATTTTGATGTAATTTTATATAAACTAATTATTAAATGCACGTTTCGAAAGCTGCAAAACGTTTGGTTAAGAAATATTTTAGAAATAAGTTGATGTCATCATTATATGTAAGAATATAATTATAGAAAAGGAATTAGAGCAAGAAGTGAATGGGAAATATAAATTACTGGTATGGCTTATCTGAGTTATAACAGTAATCACAAAAATAAAAAGAAACGTCTAGATTTTGGGTTAGTTAGCTACACTGAAATAATTATTCCAGTGTGTATGTGGGTCAGCCAGGCAAACAAAAGTAATTTCATGTATACATTAAATACATGTATCCACTGTTTAATGCGCACGCGCACGCGCACGCACGCACACCCACCCGCACACACCCCACCTATATCTTAATACCAATATTATTTTTCAATTACATCTGTTTAGGCCCTCCGTGGTAAAAAACAAGCTGAACAATTGTACGAAGAGGCCAGCACCCGTATCAACGAGTTGACGACAATCAACGTAAATCTGTCATCTGCCAAGGTCAGGATTGAACAAGAATTGGCTACTGTTGTTGCCGACTATGATGAAATCACCAAGGAGTTGAGAATTTCCGACGAACGTTACCAACGTGTCCAGGTAATGGAAACATTAAAATCCTTTATATTCCGGTGATCAATCTACTACCATGCTTAAAAGATATGCAAATTAAAATAATAGATAATGAATGTCATTAAATAAACAGCAAGATTCTCTGCAACAAATACATTTTCAGAAAACCAAAGTCTTGGTAAAATGTACTTTTTTCGATAGTCATTAAAATACAAAGAAAACATTAGCTGAATGAATCAAATTGCTTATTATTTTTTAGCTGAAAATATAGAGGTTAGTGTGGTATAACACAAACATTTAATACATGTCTAACGTTTAGCTTCTTATTTGGTGCTTTTTTAAAAGCCTATAAATCATAAACCACTGGTAAAATTTAACATTAGTCACAGTTTTTTAAAACATATACCTGATATATTTAAAATTGCAAAATTGTTCAGTTAAATACGATTAGTTTCGAGAAGCAGACAAAGATACCTAAAACTTAGAGTAACATACCTTTAAAACAATATGGTATTATTTCAAAATTATTCGCTTGTTGAAATATCCTGCAAACCAATACCAACACTGTTAACTATTTTCAACAACTGTTAACGAGTTAACATAATTTAACAATGTTTTATGATTTTTTTATATTCGCTTTTCCTCTGAAACTTTTGTAAAACTTCTTACAAAAGTTTCAATGAAAGAGCAGAACGTTGGACCTATATTAGAGTTAGGCATAGCACCAGTGGCGGCTCGTCAGGAGACGCAAGTGACGAATCGCTTCACCTAATATTTCCTCCGGTTGTACGACTTAAAATTATATTTACTCATTTAAATTTCTGTATTGAAAGTGTATCATTTTCGTTTTTTTTTTTATATAAAAATACATTATTTGTCGCATGATTTATGAATCAGTAGGTAATTATTGCCTTCTCTGAGCGGTACTAGCAACTTCGTTCGACGCATAAACATAATCAAGACAATGACTAAGTGCAGCGGAATCGGTAAGGCCTTAGACAAGGAAAGAGAGAGGACTGGCAACATGCGGATCTGCCAATGCTATGCGCTTCTGATCAGATTTCGAGACGACGCCATTTTATTTATTTTGTCATCGTTTTTGACTGGTAGACTATAACATTTTTAGTGTTTCATGATGGTTAATTGTTGTGCTTATAGATGCAAAACCCATTTGAAATGAATTACGTTACATAGATAAAAATTCACAGTCCTTTACAAAGATGCAATCGGGGGAGACATTGAAAATGCCGAAGCAGAATACAACGCTTATTAAATTTCAGATCTGAGAAAACTCGTAAGTTTAGTTCACCAAAATATACCAGATAAATGCATATTACTTCAAGTTTCGTTCTTTTTTTCAATATATAACGTTATGTGTGGTTGTAGAAAATAAAATACCATTTGCATTCGATTCGTCTCAAATTCCCCGATCTAACGATATGCAACACGACTAGTCTGTCGTGAGAAACTAAAAGTCACCCTCATCCACCCTTAACACAATCTAATGTAAAAAATTACTTTTAGCAGATTACGTAAGTTTAGTTTACCAAGATATAGCACATAAATGCATATTACTTCAAGTTTCGTTCGTTTTTACAATTTATAACATTAGTGGTGGTTGTAAAAAGCAAAAGACCATTTGCATTCGATTCGTCTCTCAGTCCCCGATCTAGCGCGGTTAGCTTCACTTAGTCTCAACTTATTTTAGTCATTTGAGTCAGTTCCAATATGTTCTGATCAATTTTAATAGATTTGGTTAGCTTCGGTTAGTCGTCTAATAAATTTTCCAATAGTTTCCCTTAGTCTTAACTTAGCTTCGTCATTTGAACCGGTTCTGATACGTTTTAAGTAGTATGAATGGATTTGGTTAGTTTGAGTTAGTCGTTCAATCAACTTACGGTTAGTTTCACTTAGTTTCAAATTATTTGTTCAGCTTATTTTAGTCATTAAAACTTACAATACGTTATAATCAATTTTAATAGATTAAGTTATTTTTTGTTAGTCGTCTAATCAACTTTCGGTTAGTTTCACTTTATCTCAACTTATTTTAGTCATTTGAGTCGGTTCCGATACGTTATAATCAATTTTAATAGATTATCAACTTTCGGTTAGTTTCACTTAGTCTCATCTTATTTTTGATATTTTTTAAGTTTTTGGTTAATTTCGGTTAGTCCCCAAAATTCGGTTAATTTGGGTTATTTATAACTTACTTTAATATTTTTAATCTGTTCCGATACGTTTTAGCCATTTTTGGTGGTTAGTCCTTCAATCAAATTTCTATCACTTTCGGTTAGTTTTATTTTATTTTAGTCATTTGAACCGGTTCCGCTGCGTTATACCAATTCTAATGATTTTGGTTAGTTTTGGTCAGTCGCCAAAATTCGGTTAATTTGGGTTAGTTTTAACTTACTTTAATATTTTTAATCTGTTCCGATATGTTTTAGCCCATTTTGGCGCTTCTTGTTGCTTTTGGTTTGTTTTGGTAAGTCGTTCGACTAATTTCAGCCAGTTTTAATTTATTTTAGTCATTTGAACCGGTTCCGGTACGTTGTAATCAACAAGTTGGTTATTTTAGTTATTCGCCAAAACTCGGTTGATTTGGGTTAGTTTAAACTTATTTTAATTTTTTAGACTGTTCCGATATTCCTTAGCCGTGTTTGGTGCTTTTGGTTAGTTTTGGTTAGTCATTCAATCAACTTTCGGTTAATATCAGTTAATTTTAATTTGTTTTAGGCATTTGAACCAGCTGCGATACCTTATAATCAAAATTAATGTTTTTGGTTAGTTTTGGTTAGTCGTCAAAATTCGGTTCGTTTTGGTTAGTTTTAACTTACTTTAACAATTTTTATCTGTTCCGATACGTTTTAGGTGCTTTTGATTACTTTTGGTTAGTCGATCAATCAATTCTCGGTTAGTTTCAGTTAGTTCCAATTTATTTTAGTAATTTGAACCGGATTCGGTACGTTATAACCAGTTTTAATGCTCTTGTTTAGTTATGGTTAATCGCCAATGTTCGGTGTGAATTAGTTTTAACTTACTTTTTTTTAAATCTGTTCCGATACAATTTAACCCTTTTTGGTGCCTTTGGATACTTTTGGTTAGTTTGAGTTAGTCGTTCAATCAAGTTTCGGTTAGTTTCAGTTAGTTTTAATTTATATTTGTCATTTGAACCGATTTAGTCCGCATAAACAAATAAACTAACACGATCTCTCACGCGTATGTGGCAAATGTAGCCTGCAGTCTTCGCGATTTTATGCCCCATACTAGGAAAACAAAAACATTTCCAATGTTAATAGTTACCACGTGTATTTCTAAACAACTTATAATTTTTAAAATATGTTTTAACATTGAATATGTTTCTGCTTTCCCGTTATGGGGCATCAAATCGCGAAAAAGTGCATGCTACATTTGCCACACATGACGTCATACGCGTGAGAGATCATGTTAGTTTGGGTTAGGGTTTATGCGGACGGAATAGGTTCAAATGACAAAAATGAATTAAAACTAACTGAAACTAACCAAAAGTTGACCCAAATTAACCAAAAGCATCAAAAAGGAGTAAAATGTATCGGAACAGATTTAAAAAATTAAAGTAAGTTAACACTAACTCAAATTAACCGAACTTTTGCGGCTAACCATAACTAACCAAATACATTAAAATTGGTTATAACGTATAGGATCCGGTTCAAATTACTAAAATAAATTGGAACTAACTGATACTAACCGAAAGTTGATTGAACGACTAACCAAAAGTAACCAAAAGCACCAAAAAGAGCTAAAATGTATCGAGACAAATCAAAAATATTAAAGTAAGTTAAAATTAACTTAAATGAACGAATTTTTGCGACTACCCAAAACTAACCGAAAACGTTAAATTTGATTATAACGTATCAGAGTCGGTTCAAGTGACTAAAATAAATTAAAACTAACTGAAATTAACCGAAAGTTTATTGAGCGACTAACCAAAACTAACCAAAAGCACCAAAAATGGCTGCAGCGTATCGAAGTAGTTTAAAACATTAAAGTAAGTTAAAGCTAACACAAATTAACCGAATCTGGGGCGACTAACCAAAATTAACCAAAAACATTAAAATTGGTTATAACGTACCTGCACCGGTTCAAATGACTGAAATAAACTAACAGAAATTAACCAAAAGTTGATTGAACCACTAACCAAAATTAACAAAAAGTAACAAAAAGCATCAAAAAGTGCTAAAACATATCGGAACAGATTAAAAATACTAAAGTAAGTTAAAAACAACCCAAATTAACTGAATATTAGCGACTAACCAAAATTAACCAAAAACATTTAAATTGGTTATAAGGTATCGGAACCGGTTCAAACGACTAAAATATATTAAAACTTAAAATAAACTAACTGAAACTAACCGAAAGTTGATTGAGTGACCAACCAAAACTAACTAAATGTAACCAAGCACCAAAACGTACTAAAATGTATCGGAATAGGTTACACATATTAAAATAAGTTAAACCTAACCAAAACAAACCGAATTTTCGCCGCTAACCAAAACTAATCAAAAACATTAAATTTTATTATAACATATCGGAGCCGGTTCAAATGAATAGGTCTGTGGTTTCATGCGAGTGATTTTTCAAGGTCGCGTCACAACACAGAAATTTTCCGTGAACGTCACGACACGGTTTATGAAAAATTAATTAGAACGTACAGGAACCGGCTCAAACAAGTAAAATTAGTTTCGCTAACAGAAAGTTGATTGGACGACTAACCAAAACTAACCAGATCAATAAAAATTGATTATAACGTATCGGAACCGGTTCAAATGACTAAAATAAGTTTAGACTAAGTTGATATGAAGTGAAACTAAACGAAAGTTGATTGGACGACTAACCGAAGCTAACCAAATCTATTAAAATTGATTATAACGTATAGAAACCTGTTCAAATGACTAAAATAAGTTGAGACTAAGTTAAACTAACCGAAAGTTGATTGGACGACTAACCAAAACTAACCAAGTCTATTAAAATTAATTATAACGTATCGGAACTGGTTCAGCTGACTAAAATAAGTTGAGACTAAGTGAAACTAACTGAAAGTTGATTGGACGACTAACCAGAACGACTAACCAGAACTAACAAAATCTATTAAAATTGATTATAACGTATCGTAACCGGTTCAATGTAAAATTAGTTGATACTAAGTGAAACGAACCGAAAGTTGATTGGACGACTAACCAAACTAACCAAATCTATTAAAATTGATTATAACGTATCCAATCGGCTTAAATTATTAAAATAAGTGAAATTAACCAAGGGTTGATTGAACGACTAACCAAAACTAACCAAATGCATTAAACCTGATTATAACGTATCGGAACCGGTTCAAGTGACTTCAATAAGTTGATACTAAGTAAAACTAACCGCGTTAGATCGGGAATAATAGACGGATCGAATGCATTTTTTTTTTTCGTTTTTAGAACCACCCCGCATGTTATAAATTGTAAAAACTAGTCGTGTTGCATACCGTTAGATCGGGAAATGAGAGACAAATCGAATGGAAATGTTATTTTGCAACGATACAACGTTATAAACTGTAATGTATGTGGTATATTTTGGTAAACTAAACTTACGTGATCTAATCTGATCTAACCCAAACTTATATCAACTATTACTTTCAACACAATTATTATGAATTTTTTCAGATCTCAAATTTAACAAGCGTTGCATTCTGCTTCGGCATTTTCAATGTCTCCCCCGGTTGCATCTTTGTAAAGGGTTGTGAATTTTTTCTAACTTTATGTTCGCGTCAAGTTTCGACCTAACCGGAAGTAGTAACTTTTAGATATTTCAGTTCATTTGAATATTGTCGAATGATGGATTAAATATATTCTATCAGCTAAGATGATAAACTGCAAGCCGTCTGGTTTGATTTGAGCCGTTTAAATTAAGTCGCCAATCAAATTGTAAATTTGAGTACGTTACACGAAATATGGGCAAAATTTTAAAGGATAGATATTAGCTATTCTAGTTTAAAAGTACAGTTGTTAACATATGTCCAGGTTTTTTGGTCACCCTGTAGAATCCAAAATAATTCCTATGGCAAACATCAACATTTTATTTTATATATAAAAAAAGATTTCTATATATAGTTCTTTTATTAACTGTGGCCATTTTATCAAAGTCTACTGTGGTCACGTATTCTCATTTATTGTTAAGACAAAAATAATATCAGTGTTACTAAATCATACGCGAGGAATTTAAGTAATATAGGTAACTATATATTTTTCTATAAGGCCGAAATTAAACATACCGTGGAGATTCTTCATGAAGAGCAAGAACGTGTAGTCAAAATTGAAGCCATCAAAAAGTCTTTAGAAATTGAAGTAAAGAACCTGTCCGTACGTTTGGAAGAAGTTGAAGCTAATGCCATTGTTGGAGGCAAGAGGATTATCAGCAAGTTGGAGGCCCGCATGCGTGATATGGAAGTTGAATTAGATGAAGGTAGAGAATATGATAGATAACAAATATCAAGAACTTGTTTTTCAGCGCACTTTCTGTTCAGTATCTCATTGGGAAATGCATATTATTACCTACTAATCAGTCAATGATTCGGATTGATACAGTTGAATTTCAAATTTTCCTTTCCAAAAATTTTATTTAGATTTAGGACAAAACCTTAAAACGCGGCTTACTGCTTTATTTGAAATTTTAGACGTGGGAAAACATCTACCTAATATGAAAAGCAGCAAAAATATTATAGTTTTACTTCACTCTTGTCATGGCAAAGAGTCATTAGTGTTAGCTTAATGCTCCTAAATGAGCAATGTTGAATCATCAACTATCTGTACTTGTTCAGTAAAGTTTTACTTTCCCGTTATGGTAGTATCTGTAACTAATCCTAATGGTGGCTTCCCACGGCCCGTGATATCGCAGGCCGGGTCGCGCCAGCTCGGGCCAACACGCCGTGGGAAGGGTGCCGTCCGAGGCCGCCCGGAAAGATCCGTGATGGCGCGTCCGATCCGCCGCAAGTCGGTAACTTTAAAGGCGCGGCCTGGCCCAACCTGTCGCGACCTGTCGGCGTCTGTTCGTCTGTTGCTATCCGTGATTCATAGCAAGTGTGCTGCTAAATATTTAGCTGCCTCCAACAGTTTTATATGTACCCTTGTGGTGTGAGAGTGTGAGGTTGTATCTATTACTCATTCTTCTTTTTCTTCAACTGCCTTCCCACTACTATTGAATGTTGGCGATAACATTTCCGTACGCTACCCTGTCCTCTGCAGTATGTACAAGGTCCCCAATACTCCTGAGACCCGTCCATTCTCTCAAATTTCTAAGCCAGTACATCTGTTTCCTTCCCACTCCATCGCTTGCCCTCTATTTTACCTTCGAGGATCAATTGGAGAAGTCGGTATTTTGGGTTTCTGATTAGATGTCCAAAATAAGCCGTTTTTCGCTTTTTTATATGCAATTAAATTTCTCTGTCTTTCCCGACTCTTCTCAAGATCTCCTCATTCGTAACTCTATCAACCCATGGTACCTTTAGCATTCGGCGATAAGTTCACATTTCAAACGCTTCTAACCTATTTAACGACATTGATTTTAGTGCCCACGTTCCCATACCATAAAATAATACGGACCACACATAGCATCTAGCGTATTTCATTCTAAAGTTTAGACTTATGTCTTTGCTGGTAAGTATACGTTTAAATTTGTAAAAGTAGTTACGGGTCACTTCTGTTACTCATACTTTACTCAAAATCTAGAATTAAAACTTTACCTTAATCGACCTTTATTTAATGGTGACATCCACCAGCGCCTTTTGGTCTTTTTATTTCTTGTTCAATAAATATGAGCTACTAAACAAATTAATAGCTGGGGCACCAACTGCCACTCTTTTTCTTTCACGCAATATTTTTATTATTTTTAAATTGAACTGTAGCTTCAATCAAACTCATGAAGAACAGGCTCATGCAGGCCGTGGGAAGACCTCTCGCGCGGCCAAGTCCGATCCGTGCTTTACCTGTGCTTGTCCGCGGCGCGAGTCCGGCCTGTCCTAATACTGGCCGTGGGAAGCCACCTTTAGATTTCTAAAGAAAAAGTAATTAAGGCAAACACACCCGAATGCTGATTTCGGGTGGAATATTTTCAGAATAACTGGTTCATCACCGAAACAGACTTTACTCATCATGGCGACGTCCGTCGGTATCTAAAGGCCGTGGAAAAAAGTCCCACACATAGATAAAATAATATTAGAAAAATTCGGAAGTATTAATAATTCAAAACCATAATAATTAGACTTAAAATCCAGCTAAATTGAATAGATTAAGAATCTATTATGTACTGAAACGAAAATTTTACTGTATGGGTTCTGCATTGATAAATTTATTATATATTACAATGAATAGTTTCTGCGGTAGGATCCTTGTGAAACATCGTTGAATAATGATACTAGGCATAATTAGTACCCTGCTTTTAGATGTCTAAAAACCATATAATAAGATATTTTTCTCTACATATGTTCCGGCTTGATGAGGCCCTTATCAAGAGTAGTTGTATACTAAAATCTAAATTGTTATACCCTACTCAACCGCCTGACGGTATTTTGTTTTTATTACACTGTCAATTATGCAGGTGTTTAAAGAGCAGGTCAGTTGGTCCTTCGTATTTAAAACGTCTGTTTTTTGTGACTTTTGAAATTCTAGGTACTCCAAAAGCTTTTTTTTTCGGTGTAAAAGTTTGACATTATTCGTATCTATAAAATGGTTATTTTCTATACAATGTTTTGCTAAGCCAGAGTTTTTAATAGTATGTAAAATCGATTTTTTCTGTCCTTTAATCCTAATATTTAAGTTTCGACCAGTTTGTCCTACGTATACACCTTCACAGTTCACACAATTTATTTTGTTAACACCAAATTTAGATTGTTTGTCAATTTTGTCTTTATTGTTTATCAGTCTTCTCCCTAGATTATTCTTATTAAACTAAATTGTTTTACAGCCAAATGTATTTAATTTTTTTGAAACTTTATCCTTAATTTTCGGAATATAATTGGTAAATTTAAACGGCTTTTTTTCTAATTTTAATATAGGGTTATAAAATTGTTTAGTTAAAATGTTCTTCTGTTTTTTTCTTTATTAATTTGTCAATCAAAGCGATCTTATAACCGTTATTAATTGATGCTAAATTACTGGTAAGAATATTGGTAATATTACGTAATATTACGTAATTTAGTTATTTAGTTTTAAAATTCCGAGTATTTCCGGAGATATCCGGAAAAAAACCAAAATTTTGAAAAACCTTTTTATTTTTTTCCTGTGCTTATTTAAAAACGGATTTAAAATTGAATTACACTTTTGCCTTGCCACTTTTTCCGCTCTATCCAATGATGTTATCGAGTATGAAATCCGACGTTTCGTCTTCAAGGGATCATCATCAATTTTCTTTTTTTAAATATGAACTTTATTTTTTTATCGTTTTTCAGATGGTATTGGCGTTATTAATATGAGTATGTGTTTTTATTTTTTTTTATTTATTTTTTTTATTATTATTTTTTTTAATTTATATATTTTTCTTTGGCGTAATTTTAAATAATTTAAGATAGGTACTTTTGAAATTTTTATATTCTTTGAAAACTTTTTATTTTGGTTTTTATATTAAGTGGAAAATTGGAGCTCGTATTAAAAATAAAAAATAGTAAAGTTATTTTTTACGAGAATATGGCAATAAACTACTACTCAAACAAGTTACTTAGTGCAAAGATGAAATATTTTCAAATTCTAACCAATTAACTTTTTTTTAATAGAGAACATAAACAATTTATATTCATACTGCGTGATAGTATAGGTACTTTGATGGAAAAATACACCTATTGGAATTTTGCATATAAATAATAAAAAAAAATTTATAGACAAAATTCCAATAGGTGTGTTTTTCCATCAAAGTACCTATAGTATCACGCAGTATGAATATAAATTGTTTATGTTCTCTATTAAAAAAAAATTTAATTGGTTAAAATTTGAAAATATTTTATCTTTGCACTAATCAACTTGTTGAGTTCATGGCCATATTCTCGTAAAAAATAATTTAACTATTTTTTATTTGTAATACGGGCTCCAATTTTCCATTTAATACAAGAAAATAAAATAAAATATTTTTATACAATATAAAAATTTCAAAAGTACCTATCTTAAATTATTTGAAATTACGCCAAAGCAAAATATTTAATAAAAAAAAATAAACATTTAAAAAAAATTAACAAAAATAAAAACATATACTCATATTAATAACGCCAATATCATCTGAAAAACGATAAAAAAAATTAAAGTTCGTATTTAAAAAAAGAAAGTTGATGATGATCCCTTGAAGAGGAAACGTCTGATTTCAAACTGGATACCATCATTGGATAGAGCGGAGAAAGTGGCAATGCAAAAGTGCAATTCAATTTGAGATACGTTTTTAAAAAAACCCAGGAAAAAAAAAACGATTATTAAAAATTTCAGATTTTTCCGGATATCTCCGGAAATACTCGGAATTTTGAAACTTTCTAAACGACATATTGTTAGGCACGTAAATGCGCAACGGTTTTCGAGTTCCCCATACATAGACACGAAAACGAGCCACCTTGTACAGGGTGGCAGCGGGTGGCTTGAATTTCAATCTATGTATGGGGAACTCAAAATCCGTAAGAGATACAGTGTCGGTCAAATTAGGGTAAAATTGGGTATTTACGTGCCTAACAATATGCCGTTTAGAAAATTTTAACATTATTTCCGAAAAAAAACCCAAAAAATTTAAATGTCGTTTTATTTCTTTCTTGAGCTTATTTAAAAATGAATTCCAAATTGAAATGCACTTTTGCATTGCCACGTTTTCCGCAGTTCCGCTCTATCCAATGGTGACATCCAGCATAGAATCCGACGCTTCGTCTTCAAGGGGACATCATCAACTTTCTTTTTTTAAATGTGAACTTAATTTTTTTATGGTTTTTCAGATGATAATGGCGTTATTAATATGAATATGTTTTAATTTTTTTTATTATTTTTTTTTTATTTTAATTTTATTTTTTTTTTAAATCATTTATTTTGCTTTGGGGTAAAAAATAAACGAACCTGTTTATTTATTTTACTAACTTTTATTTTTATTGAAAATAAAGGTTCCAAGTTTCCACTTAACAAAAATAAAATTAAATGTTTTTATAGAATATGAAAATTTCGAAAATAATTAAAACTATTTAAAATTACGCTAAAGCAAAATAAGTAATTAAAAAAAAAGTAAAATTAAAAAAATTGAAATCGTATTCATATTAATAACGTCAATATCAACTGAAAAACAAAATAGAAAATTAAAGTTCGTATTTAAAAAAAGAAGGTGATGACACCTTGAGGACTAAACGTCGGAGATTTGTCGAAATGTTGGTTTTTCCGGATATCTCCGAAAATACTCGGAATTTTAAAACTTTCTAATTTGACTGACACTGTATCTCTCTCAGTTTTCGAGATCCCCATACATATACTGGAATTCGAGCCACCCTGTACAACTAACCCAAACCCCAACATAGCTGTACAAGTTTATTAAAAATATATAACCAAATTTCATAGCAAATAGCCTTAAAAATATAAAAAAAAAATAAATAGTAACTCTACTAACTCTTGTAAAAAAAATATAAATAAAGGTAGCATTAACTTAATTGGCGTATATCACAAAATAAAATCAAAAAGGAAATTTAAAAGAAAACGCGCTATCGCAGTGTGTCACAACAAGCAGTAAATCAATTATGAATTTTAAAACGCGGCGTAACCGAGTACGTAACATTAAACCGAATATTACCGGTAATATTACCCGGAAAATTGCCGAAACTTTTAGGGAATATTACGGTAACAAAGGAATGTTACTGAAGGGGAATGGTAATATTACGGAATATTATGTAATATTACCGTAACTTCTAATGGTAATATTCGGACCGTGCATCACTAATTAGGATTAAAGAACACAATAAATCGATTTTACATAATATTAAAAACTCTGGCTTAGCCAAACATTGTATAGAAAATAACCATTTTATAGATACGAATAATGTCAAACTTTTACACACCGAAATAAAAAGCAAAAGGCTGAACCTTTTGGAGTACCTAGAGATCCAAAAGTCACAAAAAACAGACGATTTAAATACGAACAACCAACTGACATGTTCTTAGTAGGATATAACAATTTAGATTTTAGTATACAGCTACTCTAGATAAAGGCCTCATCAAGCCGAAACATATGTAGAGAAAAATATCTCATCAAATTATTTTGAAACATCTAAACGCAGTGTACTAATTATCCCTAGTATTATTATTATATATTATATTTACCAGCATCCAAATTTTCAATTAAATTCGAGCCAGCAAAACCGATTAGATATATGTTTGCGCTATGCTAAAAGAATGAACGTGATACCATATCTATCGTTATAGAAAAACGCCGCCACGCCGAAACTATTAAGATCCTCCGCAAAAAGGAACGCACTGTTAAGGAAGTCATGATCCAATGCGAAGAAGACCAAAAGAACATCGCCCTTTTGCAGGAAACTTTGGACAAAGCCAACCAAAAGATTGTTTTGTTTAAGAGACAACTTCAAGAGCAGGTACGCTAATAAATAAAATAAATTATAATTATTAAACTAGTACTTAAGAAGGACAAGAAAAATACTAAAAAACTTCATTCGCAAAAGAAATTATTTAAAGCAATATATTCATATCATTTGATAACCGACTCTTAGCAAAATAATATACCTACTTAAAGTGTTTTATCGTCAATTGGATTGTAGATTTAGGAACCTAGTTACTGTTTTGCGCCGCAAGAGGCAAAATTTTGAGTAATGGCTCCAAAAATATATCCTTTTCGGAAATGCTTTCTAATTTTTTATTGCTATAGCAGGCAACAAACTTTTTGTAAGTTTCTTCATATATCTTCCTTGATCTAAGCTACAAACTTTTAGACTTGCTGCAAGCCTACTTTTGCAATTGATGGCGTTTCTTTGACATTTTAATAATATGATAACACGAGGTATCATGCAAAAGCAGGAATGCGAAAACAGGTGGCAACCGCCCTGTTCAGATATGGTTCATTTAAAATTAGGATAAGTTCATTTCCTGCTGAAGTTTGTATTCATTTAGGTATCCATTTTTGGCCTGCTTTCTAAACTTCTAGTCTGTATCGTATATAGCTATATTGTTAAATGTGCTAACCAGTATCTACCTTCGAATATTACAGTACTATCATCTCCAAAAATGTCACTCCAGTTCAAGTTTTTGATCTATTAACAGAAATTATTGCTATTGATCTGATGAAAAGATTACTTTGCTATACTTAACTGCATTTATTTCATTAGGTCTCATTCTTGATATTTTACTAATTATTAGGTCATTCTCTGATATAGGTAAATGTATGCTACACAACAGTTGTAATTTCGACATTCAAAACAGTAGATAGGAAATGAATTTTATGAGTATTAAAATGAATACATATTTCAATCTTAATCACTTAGATAGTGTTGACATTCAATTATAGGTGCCTTTTTCTTCATATCCAATAACTACCACAGAAAAGGTCATTAAAAATATCTGGATAGGATAAAGATCTCGACGTGCGGTTTGTATTTGTTTATTCCTCTTTTAGTTACTTCATATTTACATTAAAACCATTTAACTCAGTACAACTCTACCAAACCGCCGATCACCAATAACCAACCTGCAGACACTCTATACTTAATTGCACGTAAGTAATTACCTTGTAGATGGAAGATACTCCAGCCGCGGGTCCATGCTGACCAGGCAGAATTTTACTTTTTTCACGCGGGGTTTACTTTTTTTCACGCGGGGAAGATACTTCAACCACGGGTCGTTGCTGATCAGGCTAAAAGATACTTTTTTAACGCAGGCGTCGTACGCCAGCCGCGGATTCAATATGTAATTTATTTTTATTTATGCTTAGTCAATATTAATAACCAATTTCAGCAAATTAGCCAAACCTTTAAGTTGTCTTTAAGGCCTCCATCTTTGATTCAAACCCCTTAAATATAAACTTCACATTACTTTATGTCAAACCCTAAATTGTTTCAATAATTCATTATTGGAATCATTCTTACATATTTTATATCTATGGAGTGTTTTTCAATTATTTCTTTATTTACATGGCCTGACTGAAACCCGATACTTTCGTCTAATTTGACCTGGATTCCGTTACCTAAATCTGTACCGCATTTATGTCATAAGCAATGTTATGTTATGATTATCTTGAAACAACTCGTGATACATGTAATGTATAGAAGAGTCTAGAGAGCCAGCGTCCACTTTGTCTCCCGAGCTTCCGCATGATCAAAAAGTTAAAATTGAAAAGAATTAGGCAAGTCCGAGTTCGACGAAAATCAGCCGTCGGGGATTTTCGGTGATGAGACGACCGAATCTGGACATTAGAAAGCCGACGCCCCTAGGGACGAGGCTGTGCAAAAGAAAAAAGACGATTTGACGTCCGAAAGGGTTGACGTTCGGCAGGGATGTTCGGTGGGCGCCCTTAAACCGTTACAAATATTTTGGAACCTAGGGGCTCTATTTAGGGGGCCGATATTTTGCGACGTCCAAAATCATAGCTTTGGTCAATTTTGTTCGGCGGGCGGTCCTATACACGAAAAAAAAGTTTTGGACCTAGGGGCTCATTTAGGGGCCGAGGGGATTTGACGTCCGAATGGGTTCAAATTCGGGTTGGGACGTGTTTCGACGATGCCGAGTTCGAATCTGACGTCGGCGGGAACCTACCGCGAATAAGTTCCGCGATAGGAGCCGGACGAGGTCGAATTTTGGTGATGGGCGAACGAGACCCTTTAAGTAGCACCCTTACGCATTGGACTTAAAAAAGTATTCTACGTGATTTTCGATCCGACGAACCCATTTTCCGTAATCGGACCCTATCGATTTCGAAAACGGAAAATCGCCATTTTGGACGACGTTTATGATTTTTAAATTTTTAATTTTTACGTTAATGACATGTAAATGGACCCCTTTAATCGATTCCGTCATGAAGACGGGTATTTTGAAAAAAATCGGAAATTTCAGGGGTATATCTTTAAAAAATCGAGATTTTCAGAAAATCTGCTATAATTCGAAAACGGTAACAGTTAGAGGTAAACTTTAAACAGGAAATATATGGGTCTCGTCGCGTACTATAATGTCGTATTCATTTTGATTGTACGACGTTTCGTTTTTTTTTTAAGTGACCAAACGTGATTGTCATATTTTCACCTTTTTCTCGGTAACGAAAAGAGGTATCTCAAATCGGGTTACGCCAGTAGTTGCGTCGTTTTAAGGTCCATCGAAAAGTTCCTATATAGTTTCGATAGGAGTTCAAATAAGGTAGGTATTCGATAAAATGTAAAGTTCGTCTGAAAATTTTCATTTTTCTGGGATCTGTAATTCTTTGTATTGTTTGTGTTAGTTTGGGTTTGTTTGGGTTAGTTTGCATTAGTTTGGGTTAGTTTGGGTAGCGCGCTCATCTCAATGCGCTTGTTTGGCTTGTTAAAGTCAGTTTCGATTATTTTTGCTTAATCTGGAATACGGAAGACAAGTGCGCGTAGCGCGCTTGTCTTTACTTTGGTTAATTACGGATAGTTTGGGTTAGTTTGGGTTAGCTTGGGTTAGTCTGCGTTAGTTTGCGTTAGTTTGGGTTAGTTTGGGTAGCGCGCTCGTCTCAATACGCTTGTCTGGCTAGTTAAAGTTAGTTTCGATTATTTTTGCTTAATCTGGAATACGGAAGACAAGCGCGCTTAGCTCGCTTCTCTTTACTTTGGTTAATCACGGTTAGTTCGGGTTATTTTGCGTTAGTTTGGGTTAGTTTCGGTTAGTTGCGTTAGTTTGGGTTAGTTTGGGTTAATTTGGGTTTGTTTGGGTT
>MU183030.1:176011-197898 GCA_016904865.1 Pissodes strobi | reverse complement strand
ATATATATTTGGTTATCGGTCATGCATTTTCTTTTAGTTATACGATTTCAACGACAAAATCAGTAAAATATTATTTAAGCACGACGTTATCGTAAAAAATATGGAAATTCGTATTTTAATTAAATTTCATCTGAAATTGGCACGCGGATCCAAAATCGCATTCTAAACACTTTTTCAAATAACTTTTTTCGATATCTCGTTACTTAACCACACTTTTTACCTTTTCATGTCGGATGTTTCAAATACCGCTTCTAGTAGAACAATTCAATAAAGGCACTTATAACCAGGCATTTTTAACAAAAGTAACGCTCTCGGACTAAACCACAAACACTAGAGCGTGCCCTGACTATTTCGTCGGGTGGCTGGCCATCCGAAGGAATCGGAGCTTTAAACGAATTCTTGTTTTATGTGTTAGGCGAGCGCTTTCGCATCTGGTGTGGGTTTATCTGGGCCTCAGGTTTAATTACCGTCTTATGTGAGTGATCTGTGAAAATAGCTGATTTTTTGCCTGGCGACACGCCAATTTGCTATTCTTAGTAATGAATCGATCACAAACATACAAATCTTAAGTATGCATCTATATATAGAAACACATCCATGATAAGCGTTTGTTTAGGGATGTTCAATGACATTAAAACCGTTGGTTGAAGCCAATAAACTTCCTTTTATCTGCTGAAAGAAAATTCATTTTATATAGTATTAATCAATTTTAATTTCTAGGTATACTTGGTACAGGAAAGCCGGGCGGCCGAAATGTGAGCATCGACCATTCAGCTTTCGCTAATCCTTTAAATTATTTTTAAGTTATTCATCGTTCGTGCACATAATAAAGTTTATGTCAGTATAAATAATTATATAAAATGACCTAGGCATAAGAATGTAATATCACTCTCTTTGAACGTGTTTTTTTATATAATAGTAACAACACTTTAAAGAAACTAAACATTTCAATATTTTAGGAAAGAGAAATTTGTAGGTTCAGACGGTATGCCTTCTGTTTGTAGAGATGCAGGGGTAATTAATTTGTAAGTTCGAATGTACTGTGTAAGAATCAATAAAGTTGCTTGTATAACAGTAAATAAGATTCTCAATAAGTAGATTAATTAATTGGTAACCTTCGCCAGGGCTTAACATGCAATGCATGAAATTGAATCCTTTACAGCTTTGGCAAATCAGTAAGACCAAAAACGAAAAGCGCTTTCTCTGGTTTTTTTTTATTTAAAAGAAAAAAGAAATATGGATGATAAGTGCTCGTGGAGCTATAAGGAGTTCCACCGAGATTAGTTAAAGTTCACTTACCGATTAGACCAGATATCAAATTTGCTTACAACTATTTACCCGGTAAGTCGGAGTGCGATGCCTCGTAATAACCTGTAAAGTAAGCGCGCAATTTTCCCGCTGCTCAATAAACCGGAGAATAGGTTCGTTAGGCGCCACCAAGTTTGTTACAGAGCAGAACTGGAAATCTCCACGCTATTAGTGGAACCTGCTTCAAGACCTTCACTCTCCAAGGTAAACCTAGCCGGTAGGGAGCGCTAAAAGAATTCCACCTATTCACTAGCAATATTTAAAAAGTAAATGGAACAATCCTGACTGCGTTTGAGCCAAATAAAACACGCCACAGATACACTACTATTTATCTATTGTTCAGCATGAATCATCAATATAATAAATTTAACATTTATGCGGATGCACAACCAACCGACAATAATTGGAGGCAGTCTAAAACTCTAATCTATTACCGATAAAATTAGGAATATTAAATAAAATATCTAGTCAGTGGTAGTCCAAAATTCAATGTAAATATTAATTAAGAAATAAATAAATGAAGAGGCACCAATTTTGCGCTCAAGAGGAAAAAAACAAGAATTTGAGTTTTTACTCCGCACGGAATCGTGATCACGTAAGCCGCAGAGATAATGTGGGCGCAAGTACTTACAAGGGAAAATATGCTAACTTTAAAGAGACAATAATATCGAAAAAAGGTAGTTAAATTTAAGAGTAACAAACACTTATCTGGTGTCGAAGTCCCACCGTCAGGTGAACACGGACGGCTTGTTCTGGATTCTTATTCCATACAAATAGGTTGGGTGGACTACAAAATCCCAGCCAGGTGGGTGGACCCTAGGAATGGGAACATTCCCTAGTAACGAGTCACAATAACATGTGAATCGATTGCTATTATATACATTCCTTTCAAAATAATAATTTATCGGAGTTTAAATTTCGGATTAAAAAGGTAGGGTTTTCCCTTTTTCAGTCAAATTCAGAAATAAACCGAAAATTAAAAACAAAGATTAAAATGAGATAAGGACACCACCGTATAATATATTAGAGCAATCGAATTACTACAACTATAACTTAAATTAATTATGCAGAAAACCGTAGTGGAAAGCTTTACATCCATTAAGTACCCGATTGCCCCTGCGGTGCTTGATAGGCTGCTAGTCACTCCTGCTGAAATCAGGAGATTTCTTCGTCGTCTACCCGGAAACAAAGCCCCTGGCCCTGACGGTGTTCCGTATATTCTTCTAAAGAATATGCCTATTAAGACCGTCATCCACTTAATGCACATCATAAATGCAATTTTACGCCTGCAACACTTTCCGCTCCCTTGGAAGAAAGCGGTGATAATACTGTTTCCTAAGCCGGGCAAGGATGCGAGGCTTACGTCCTCGTATCGGCCAATATCGTTGCTCGATACGCTCGGCAAACTAACCGAAAAGCTCATCATGTCGAGGATTAGCAGTGTCGTTGAGAGTCTTCGGATTCTACCCCCGGAGCAGTTCGGTTTTCACCGCGGTCATAGCACTACTATGCTCGCGGCGAAGGTCGCACAGGATGCTCTGACCGGCTTCAATGAGGCCAAGGCAACGGCATTGTTGCTACTCGACATTGAGAAAGCATTCGACAGGGTATGGCACAATGGGCTGATATATAAGCTTTTTGCTATCCATGGAATGCCTTTACATCTAGCATCCCTCATTGCGTCGTACCTTGCGAATCGCTCCTTTTCGGTTAACCTTCATGGCGATACTTCGGGACCTAGACAGATCATGTCTGGAGTGCCCCAAGGAACAGTTTTGTCACCGCAACTATTCAGTCATTTTATAGCTGACTTCCCGTCTCATCCTGCAAATTCCTTTGCACTGTACGCTGATGAGACGGTGATATACTCACAGTCATCAGACGTGCAGGTAGCAAAACGGAATCTCGAACACCATCTCACCCTTCTAACCCCTTATTACAGGGATTGGAAAATAACCTTAAATGCGTCGAAAACAGAACTAGGTATATTGACACATAAGCGCCATATAGACCTGGCGCCTATTACTGTAGGCAACGCGGCAATTAGGCCGGTAGACCCCGTCAAATACCTAGGGATAGTTTTCGACCGAAAACTCCTTTTTTCCAAGCACGTTGCGGCAATCAGGGCTAAAAACATAATTACCCGCAAAAGTTTGAATCAACTTATACGAACGAGATCATACTTAAGCCCGACTAACAAACTGACAATCTACAAATCAATAATAAGACCGACGTTACTATATGGAGCACCAGTTTGGTGCTCAGTAGCAAGAAGCCACCTCAAACATATACAGACGATACAAAACAGATACCTGCGGGCTGCTTTCTCCTTAACGCTACTCGATCGAGTTCGAGTCAGCGATCTACATAACATGGCCAGCATAGAGTATGATGAACAATATGTCAACGATGCAGCCTGTAAGTTCTTTAAATATAGCATCAGGAGATCAGAAGCGACCGCAGGTATCGCAGACCAAAGACATGACCCACGCCACAGACTGAAACATGGACCGCTATATAAGCACACGGACCTCTTTTATCAGGAACTTAGGCCACCATAAACGACTCAATATACAACTACAATTCACTAAAAATAAAACAAATACTTGAACATGAATGTACTAACATACATACTACGAACCAGACAAGACCACTTCATCACTCTCGCCGCAGCCACCAAGCCGCGCGTGCTATCCCCTCCCCCAGGCAAGATTTACGTGTTCGGGGCGAACAATCGTATGTTATACCCTTCATGTATGGGCCTGCATGAGCGCACCCATATACTACTATGTGCATTTATGTACACGGTGATCATTTATAATGTCCCCCCTCTTAACTTCTTTGTTTTTCGCATTAGATAAAAATGTTAAATACAAAAGTTGTACAGAATAACATAAGCTATTTGCAAAATACATTTATATATATACAAGGTGTTGCAGAAATGAGTGACAGGTTAAAGTTATATTTTTTTAAATGTAACACCCTATATATTGTTAATTTTTTGGGATCTCTGAAGAATTCTGAATATATTTTCTATAACATGTCCTATACCTAAATGTAATAGTTTTCGACATATTCGCATTTTAAATAGTGGTCTCGTATTGTAGTTGCCTACTTCACGGCCACCTAAGAACTGGAATCTAGAATATTTATTATTGAATGTAACCGCTTAGTTAAAATGCGTATATGTCGAAAACTATTACATTTAGGTATAGGACATGTTATAGAAAAAATATTCAGGATTTTTAGGAGATTCTAAAAAATTAATAATATACAAGGTTTTTCATTTAAAAAAATATAACATTAACCTGTTATTCATTTCTGCAACGCCTTGTATATATATAAATGTATTCTGCAAATAGCTTACATTAGTCGGTACAACTTTTAACATTTTTGTCTAATGCGAAAAACAAAAAAGTTAAGGGGGGGGGACATTATAAATGATCACCGTGTACATAGTCCTTGAATTGACTAATTAGTTATTGAATTGTGCATAGAATGTATATATTGTATATATTTGTGTCACATGTCTGTGCCGTCTGTATCGTGATAATATTAAGCAGGTTTTTTTGGCTACTTTTTCCTGCGTTTTTACACCAACTTGAACCACCCCTGAAACACCCTCAACTAATCAATACAGCCTATAGGCAAACTCACCCTGTAACTTGATTGAAGGGAAATAATCCCAAAAAATCACAAGGTTGACCTGACTACTGATTAGCCCCTAAGTCGCAGGTGTTTAGTTCGCGAGTGAGATGCGCAATGTAAGCGCAACACAACTCGTAAAACGAGAACACGCACTTCGATTACATTTATGACTAGCTTATAAGTATGGATACTGTTCTAAAAATGAATAAAGCTTTGATTGATTGATTGATATGCAGAAAACTAACTAGGTTCAGTTCGCACAAGGGAAGCCGAAATCATCAGTTAAAAACAATATTACAATATTTAGAAAGAGAGGCAAAAAAAGAAGTCCAAGAATTTGGACCGAGTTCAACACAGTAAAATAATTGTACAAAATCATTAAATACAGTAAATTACAGCAATAATACTGAAAAAGAAGGGGTTTAAATGATATTAAATAAATTGTACAAAGACCGGTACAGTGTAACACTCGCACCATATCGATAAACAAATAACACCGTTATCTTGAAGAGGAAAAAGTCATAAAATTGATTGTTATGAAATATACCAAGTTTAGTACAATAGAATATTTGTACTACATTGGTAAAATGTGTTATCATACGGGAGAGAGAGCTGTAAAATCACTTTTATGAATTGTACCAAGTCTAGTACAATATAATATTTGTACTTCATTGATAAAAGATGTTAGCATACGGAAGAGAAAGCTGTAAGACGGATTTCATTAATTGTACTAAGTCTTGTACAAGTTTTGTACAACATCGATAAAATGTGAACCATAGTTATCATGCTGTGAAAAAGAGAATAAAATGGATGTATAGAAATTGTACTAAACCCGGTACAATATAATATTCATACCATACTAATAAAAGAGTTAACTACGGTTATCATACTGTAGACAAAACAATAAAATGGGTTTTATGAATTGTACTAAATCGGGTACAATATGATATTCACACCATACTAACAAAAGAGTAACTATGGTTATCATACTGTATAAAAAGCTATAAAATGGATTTTATGAATTGTACTAAATCTGGTACAATATAATATTAGTGCCATATTGATTAAAGATTACAGTATGGTCAACATGATGAAGAAAAAGCACTAAAATATAATTTGTGGTAAATAAATGGTCTGAAAGATCTTCCAAAATTATTATCAAATAGAAAACATGTCTTCCTTTAGTTTAGTAATTCAAGGGAAAAAGAAATTAAGGTAGGTAATAACAATGAAAGAAAATATGATGTAATCTACGTTCATTAACGCAATCTGATGGCTTCCCTTAGCAAAATAAATCTAATGATAAACAAAACTGCATTACCTAATAATTACAACCGAGTTCCCCGGTTTAGTGTCTAATTAATAATTGAATTGAATTAACCACACTAATAACTAGAAGTTAATTACACGATTAGTTATTAAAATTAAAGAAAAAAAACATTTCTCCATTGCATTAATTTTAACTTCGGTACAAACGACTAACAGAATAAATTTCCATGAAATTAGCTGTTTCGGTATTAGTTGCAGTTTTATTGCTTCAAGCAATAGATGCCCTGATAAAATATCGTGATAATCAATGGCTAAATTTTATAACCGTTTCCAAACCGCTTCAAAAAGGGTAAACACATTAAATTTCATTTAATTACCGAACATCAACGTTACGTTTTATCAGAAATAAAAGGAAAACAATTAATTGGATCAATCACGAACCCCCAGCGAATAAATAAAAATAACTAATCAATATAAGCTCATAACCCTTAATTAATCTCTAATTAATATGACGTCACTCCGATTAATTTGGCCACTAAATCGAGTCGGATATGAATAAAAAAGCAAAAGAAATAGAAGTGGTATGTAATGAATTAAGGCTACGAGAAGCCCAAAACATCTGTTGATAAAGAATGTTTACCTCTTAACATGAGGACATACCATCTTCGTACACAACGCTGACCACTATAATGGCTACCAACACAGGACAAAGCAAACCCCAAAAACCTCGTTTAGCGAGTTATTCCCGCATCTACAGCACTAAAACTAACAAAACTAAATCGAGATGGCCGATACGGGAATTCCTACGATGGTTATCGATAAAATCCCATCAGGATGTCTGAGATAAACCCAGATTCTAAAAATCGACAACCAAATGTCGAACTGCAAACGGAGACCCGAATAATACCAGGGGCGTCCTAGAAATTCAATAACTCAACAGGTTACAGTTAGTGATCAGAACGGGATGTCACAATAGAAACGTCAAGCTTCAGTTTAATTTAAGAAAAATGTGTAAAAATTAAGTTTTATAGATATTTTACGATATGTGAATCAAGAATGGTCGTAGATATAGATGACGGGTATTTTATTCTTCGATGCGGAGGAGGTTGCGTGCGAGCAAAACCGGGCCGTTTTCGGTAACTTGAGCTATGACATATTTAAGGGCGTGATCCCCGCGCCTTTGACTTTTTCATTTGTGTTCCTGTACTAATAAAATACTAGACATATTTAACAAATTCCATTTATGAAAATATCACACTTACATAAAGCGAAAAATCTAAGGCAGGTATTTTGATTTCCTGATTAGGTTAGTAGAAAGAAATAAAAATGATGAGTTTGAGTATAGAAACTCGCCGAGGTATATCTTCATCTCCACGCTAAAGCGGAGTTGCCACGTGTCACTTCGCGGCTGAACCTGAAGTCGGCTGTGCCATAACACACAGCTCGGACACTTAAACGGTTTACGCCGATCTCTACGCGCATTGCCTAAGCTCCGCCTTCCAGGGTAGCACAGCGGATTCCTTGTCGATATTAGGTTAGTATCTAACCACGCCATAGACGTAGTTGCGACTATATTTGCGGATTTGCTTGTCCGGTGTTTTATTTGATCAAGGTTTTTAGAGTTTTTGCATTTGAAGTTAATAAATATGAGTGAAAAAAGATAAGGACAAGTTTGTGCTGTTAAAAGCTGCCACAACAAGAGATATAATTGCAATAAGAGATTCTTTAGCATTCCTCAGCAACCCGATAAGTGAGTACAAACTTGTTCAAACTTATTTCTAGATTATCAATTATAAATAGTATAGTCAAGACAATTTTGAACATTGTATAACAAAAAAATGTTTGCAGCAAACTTATAGAATTATATAATGTAGGTATTGCATTTTAGTCATCCATGTGAATATTTTCCCAATATTTGTGGTAAGGTTATATTTGAGGGTAAGGCTCTATTTTACCCTAAGAGCAATAAATAATAATTTTAAAAACATTAACACCTACCTATATTATTAACATTCTCCAATAGGAAAATAAATAAATAAAAACGTAAAGGCCCGCCTAGACGGTTTTACCTAGAAAAACTGCAAGGGCTCCAATTAAAGAACACAACACCCTTTTATCTATATCTCTATTGTAATAATAATAAATGTATTAGGTGTTATACGACTAGGTAGAAATTTAGGTACAAAAGGTCATGTCATCATATTTCATTTCAGTTAATATCATTATTTTTACAAACTTAAGTTGAAGTAAGACGTACCTACCTCTCTGAGTGTAAAAAAGACAAATATAAAGAATATTAAAAACATTATGTTCGACTTTGCACCCTATTTACAATGTATCTCTAGATATTTTGTAGGCGAGTACTATCTACTGACGGCTAACACGTAAATCGGTCAATAAAGCCAAACTAGCGCAGGAGAAACAGGATTCCAAATGATCAAATACGCCGCAGAACCAGGGTTGCCAAATGCAATTGAGCGAATAACATACCTGATATGGAATTGGGCCGGACATGTCGCAAGAATGACCAACGAAAGATGGCCCAAAAAGATAATAGAATGGCGTCCGAGACAGGACGCGTTCGGGAGGATAGGCCGACCGCCGACCCGGTGGACGGACGACATAAAGAGGATGACATAACAACAAGATGGATCCAGGAGGCACAGGATCGAAATAGATGGAAATCATTAACGAAGGCCTATGTTCAGCAGTGGACGAGACAGTCTGTTTGAAGAAGAAGAAAAATGTTTTTCCTAATATAAGTATATTCGCAGTGTATTTGGATCCATAGGTTTATGTTATTAAGCTCATTTCGATAAAGAAGTATTCACTCCTAACACGTGTACTGTGGTACACGCGACTTTTTTTTATCATTTTATCACTATTTGCGATCTTTGAAAGGTATTTTCCTCTCTAACTTACCCTGTTGCCGATTGAACTCTAATGATTCTAATAAGTGACTACGATTTTTTAAGAATTGATTTAATTAAAACTTTTTGATGAAATTATAAGAGGGAAAACCAAACTCAAAATCTACAGTATCAAAATAATTATAATATGTCCCAGGTTACATGTTTAGTAGTCATTATTATCGTGTCATTTGTGGTTGTTGTGAGGTGAAATAGCGCACGTTGGGTCTGATGATGCCCCTAATAAGGCGAAACATGTAACCTGGGACATATTATAATTATTTTGATACTGTAGATTTTGAGTTTGGTTTTCCCTCTTATAATTTAAAGTCAGTATCTTTGGGCAATAATGGATGATTTTTTCGATTTTTGATGAAATTTTTTATCTTGCTCCCATGCTCGGAACGTTACTTCATCTAATTTGGTGCAATCTAGTAAAATCTTAAATCAATACAACCCTGAATATAATGGATCCCCTTACAAAATCTTACTTAGTAAGGTTGCCCGGTTGTGACGCTGTGAGGCGCTTCGGTTTAGGCCTGTGGTGTAATTTCACGATCTGTGATTTTGTGGCAACTCCGAGACTGTCACAGTCACGACCTGTTCCACCGTGACCAAAAAAAATTGCAAATTGTGACGATACCACACCGGCACGCTGAGCAATGTTTCAGCTGTCTCTCTCGCTTCTTTTTCGATAAAGGCGAGTCTAAAAAGAGACAGAAACATGAAAACCATACTCGGAGTATTTCGAGCGTCAAATCAAACGCTGCCAGGGGTCGGCGCTAGATGTCTTTGGAGTTGCCGCCGTCCGCCGTCACCAGCCGCGGCAGCCGGCAGTGTTAACATGTAACGGCACGTGTGACAAAATCACAGGTGGGAGTCACGGTGACAGATATAGAACAGTCACAGATTTTGTCCCTAGAATAATAAACTAGAAAGAATGGTTACTTCCCATAAGAGCCCATATTCACTTACTATCGCCCTGTGCTTCGCGGTTTCCTCACCCATTTCGTTGTCGTTGTCACGTTCCTGCACGACAAACGTTCTTCATTTCGCCATTGCTTCTATGTTTTCGTTGTGTTTTTAGCTTTTCTACTGATATTTTCGGATTTTTTAAAACCATTGATAGTTGTGTTTTGGTGCATTGAGAAAACAGTGACTGTTTTGCAAAATATTTTTTTATTAAATAAGGTAGGAACAACTACCAAATATATGGTTAATTCATTCTGCATATGCCCAGAACTCGAAAGGTTTCGCCTAACACTTTTATCTGTCTTTTGTTGGCGATTACAAGATTTCGCTTGGTGATTACTGTCACTTGCCTCCGTTCTGTGATGAGTTGAATGGCTCAGTCCAGAAGTCCCACTTTTCATTTTACTATCGAAAATAAAATGTATTCCGATTCCCAAGTAACTTTGCCTTGTAACTGTGTTTGTCCACAGGTCCATTGTTATTTAAATGTATTTTACAGTGCCAATTATTTCTTTGAATTTTATGAATAATATTTAATTTTTTCATCGATTCTTCTTTTAATTAATTCCCAACTTAGGGTTTTGTATAAGGATGCAAGTTCTTTATGAATTCGTTTAAAACATTCCCTTCCTACAGTGAGAAAAGGTTGGTTGTCCTTACATAATAATAGCTTCAATTCAGTTATTTTGCAATCTCTAAGAGGTCACACCCTTAAACGCTGTTCCTATTCTTGGCTGCAAAGTTCCACTGTCGCTGCCTTTAAATTCAAATTATTTCTCCAAGGAAAATGACTCCATCTCAGAAGTTCTAGAATTTCTCGATTCTTGCTCAGAACTCATCCCTTCACAGCAGTTACTGCAACCTGGACGAGGCTGGAATAGAAAAACAAGCTCAGCGGCAATTCAATTTGACATCCACCATCGTGCCAAGAATTGGTATTGGTAATGATTTATTGCCGTTGTAGTTCCAAAGTTTGTGATAACCCTGGTACTCTTAGGCCTTTTTAAAGGACTGATTTAATTAAAATGTCCTTGTAAAAGATTGTTTGTATACTGTTTTTTTTTTAACTGATTTTAAACAGTATCTTGTTACTGGTTGTCAAGTGAAATATTATAGTATAATAATAATAAAAGTAGAGCCTCATAATCATGGCATATTCCAAGAAATACCCAAGCAAACTACCCCAATATGGGATGCAACTGAATTTAGAACTTAACAAAATCATCAAAAGAAGAATTTTTGCAAATATGACCGATTTGCAAATGCACGTACTGTCACTGTTATTTTTTAACCATACCTAACCCGAACTAACAAAGGCTTGCGCATTTCTTGGAATTTGGAATACGTTATGAGAATGGGGCGATTTTTTTCGAATCAATACACAAGAAAGAACCATGATAAGTAAATACCAAGCTTAACTCATCAAAAACTTCCGTGTCTTCTTTTCTTTTTTCCAGTATTCCAAATGTTCCCAAAGTTGTTTGGATTATTTTCTCGCTTTTTCCTGATTCTTGCACACCTTGCGCAATTATATTTTTGTCTGTAACACTAACGCCATGACGACGCTTTATATGATGCCAGGACAAGTTCGTGGTATTTCCAGATGTTTCAATAAATGTTCCACATATATTGTATTTTGAAGTCGGTTTGTCTATTTTGGTGTACCTAATACTACCAACTTGAACTGGATACCATAACAACAAGCAAGAAATAATAATACCGCCAGTAACACGGGTAACACCACATTAAAGATTAGGTTTAGGAACCAACGATTAAAGTTAGAGCTCGAACTAATTATAACTAGGGAAAACCCTCCTAAACACTTCATACTTTAAGGTTATAGTAGTAGATAGTAGTAAACTCTCTATTGGCATTTTTCTTGAGAAAATTCAGCCAGAAAAGACCCCTATCCAGGCTTAGCAAGAGGTAGAGCGACCCTTCTACATTGGTTACACCTTGGTGGATAGAGATACTATTTTTAGAGCCTCCAGTATGTCGAGTATGTACTCCTGGGGCTCAGACTTGTACTTGCATGGCATGTTTTAAGGTTCGAACACCACCGGCTGGACGATCACACACATTAAAATCTGATGCTTGCACGGGTCTCAAACCCCCGGCTGGACGTCCGAATCGAATTCGGGGAAACTACCCGGTCCCTGAAAGATCACCATGAGTCCCCAAACTAACATATGTATATGAAGCTGGAACAAAATGGCCGATACCCGACACGTTCACTCTCGACCGAAGACGAATCGGATTATATCATTGGAACCCATTCCGTAAATCTAGTAGTTAATTTCGATTGGTAAAACTAATGCGCACTGAGTGTATTTCTAAACGGTTCTAACACTATGTCATAAAAAGAGATACAGATACACTCATTGCGAACCATTTAGTCCGATCGGAAACTCTAAAAATGATAGATGCCATTCTGCTGATCTGTTTTAACCAGTGATTTCAGTGGCTTTAACCGATCTTAAGAAACTGGTTGTCTCGGTTAGTCGGGTTGTGAACGTTGCGATGTTGGTGTTGCGGACAAAACAAAATTGTAATATCGATTTTATTTTATTTATGGAAGTATCGATATATCGACATATCTTTCCGCTCGGCCACATATCGATGTAAGTAAATATCGAAAATAAAAACATCGATATGGGTATATCGATATTTCGGTCCGATATATCGATATTTCAGAAATATCGAATTATATCGTGCATCTGTAGGGATAGCAATTTTTAAAAAAAAAAACATCGAAGCATCGACATCAATAGACATCGGTAGAAGTCACTTCGATGGGTGCAAAACATCCATGTTACCATGTATTGATGTTTTCTTACAACATACAATATAATATCCAAAGAATCGATATCCAAAATAACGCACATTATCTACATTATCTAAAATGTATTGTACATTTTCAATTAATGGAATAAATAAAAGGATAGTAGAAAAAATATTGTATGAACCGTAGGTAACACATGGAAGAAAAAAATTGAGCGAGTCTGCTAGTACTCGAGACACTGATGTGTAAACATATCCTATATAGACATCATCGACATGAAAATCTAATGCCACCTTAGGCCGCGTGACGCCTAAATCTATAGGCAACCACTTATTTGGAATTGGTTGCCTATATTCTGGCGTTAGAAAGAATACGTTTTACACTAACGGTTACAGACAGCCTGCAAAACACATTTCCGTCACAGATACCGCCTGACGTGCCATGTTTAATGTTTACATTTGTAACGTTTTCATTAGAATATCTAATATCACACTTCACGCAGAGCCCTCCGCTCGCTTCGCTCGCTACAGGGGCGCAACGAACAAAAACTAACCAAAACTAACCCCAGGCATTCCCAAAATCAATGAAAAACTTTTTACAAATATATCCTCAAGAAAATAAAAATAGGATTAAAACTAACCGTAAAAATCAACGCGAGCAACGCCGCGTGTAAAAGCTAAAAGCGTCCTATGTCCTTTACTATACTCTTGAAAATATCTGTACAAAATTTCATGATGATCGGTTGAGTAGTTTATGCGTGAAACCGTAAGAAACAAACTAACACATTGGCATTTATAATATTAGTTAGGATTCTTTAATAATACTTACTGGCAGCTTCAATCGGAATGGATTAACTCACTGCACAAATTTAACACGAAAATCTAATGTCACCAGGAATAACATCAACCTATCGACACAGCTTATTCACTACCAGCTAGTCATCTAGGGGCGGCATCCTTTGTTTTGGGAAGTACAATAGCCAAATTTTGCAAATTTTAGAAGAGGAAGAGGGCCATGGCTCAATATTGTTTTAAACGTCTGGGCATCTGAATATTACTTTTGACAGTTCGTTTAATTTAAAATATGCTTTTTATCGTCTAAAATCCGTTTAAAAACGATTTTAAATGGCAAAATTGTATAAAAATCGACAATTTCCGGATTTTTTTAGGACGAATAATTTGTCGTGGATTTTAAAGGGAAAATTTATTTTAAATTCAACCGTCTATTAAAAATAAGCTGTGCTATGGATCCAAATACACTGCGAATATAATATAATGAAAATCTAATACCGCCCTAGCGGCTAGCTTTTTAGAAGCACCATTTGAGTCGTTGCAATCGCGGTCGTCCTGGATTAGCTTGCTCTTTAATGCCCACGGGTTATAATCTTACATCGGTTTACACATTCCGTCTCCACATTTCCGTCCCATTTGCCGAGATTTACCCTCATACCGCCGCGTAAGATGTTTGCACACCAATAAATTTGCTTGTGACACTTGCGTGTTAACCAACTTTAATAAGCCTCGTTGGATAATTTACCCACACACCTTGCATATGACTTCATTTTTATCCTGCTTCACAAAATATTTCATTATATCACTTTTTGAAATGAAAAATAATTTGCTAACTGGAAATAACTTAGCCTACCACGCCCATAAAATAGATGTTTGTAGCTTAATTAGGTTTTCTTTGGGCCTCATATAAGTTATAACTAGTATAACCACCATAGATAAATATTAAGTGGCAATAAATAATCACAATCCACCAACAAGATTTGGTTTGGGATAGTACTGAATTCACCCAATTGAATTAAAAAGATGGCAACCTCACTAACCTCAGTATTTTGTTCGACGTTGCCAAACTTTGTGTTCATTGAAAACTCGTCAGCTGTTAAAAATACTGTTGGCCAAATGAAAGAACCTTTATGAAAAGAATGCGGGCAAAAAATGTTCTCGCATATTTAGATGTTGCCACATTTTTTTCCCAATATTCCTAATTTATTTTCTGTCTAGTTTCCTATATTGAATTTACCATATTTAAATTTCCTACTCGAATACTTAATTTTTTTATTTTCCTTAATACTACTGTCTTCTACTATTTACTATTTTATTTACACAGGCAAATCCGGAATAAGTATACTGTGTATATTTTATTTGCCTTCAAGCTATTTAAAATACGCGACAACAGGCAACAGTGCGACGTTTACTTGATTTTTAGCGGGGAGGCAGTTTCGTGATTGGTGGCAGGATATATTCAATACACTTTGACCCTAGACAAACACCTAACTTTTTTTACATATTTTAAAATTTCAGCAGCGACTTGCTTTAGCCATTGGCGTGGAAATTGCCGAACTGTGTGTGATTATTTATATTATTTGGTTTGTAGGGTCTGGTGATATATAAGTTTTGTCGATTTTGCCAATTCTCTTTTTTCACTAGATACTCCTATAGAGTAGTTTAAGCCAAAAAAAAACGGAGGATCCGCTACATTTGAGCCGAAAAAAATGCCCTCAAAGTTCCAGTTTTGACACAAATTTTCAGCACCACTTCACAAAAGCACTAGAAATATAGACAAAACACATTTGAAAATCAATTTTCGGGTGAAAATATTAACTAGGAGACATTTGCGTCGAACGAGAGGCCTCCGTTTTGTTCTGATCCTAATTTAAAGCGACTCATAGCCCCATTAAACAAAATTAAATTTTACTTGTAAATATCCATACTCCTTTTTAATGTCAAATGTCACAATAGCTGAAACAGAGATTTTTAAGAAGGCACACTGTTGCCAGACGATTGCTGTAGTTTCGTTAGCAAAATTCATTAGAAAAATGGTACGCTATAAGTACAGCTGATTCACTACCAGCTAGTCATCTTGCGGCGGCATCCTTTGATTTGGGAAAGTCAATAACCAAGTATTGCAAATTTTAGAAGAGGATCATGACTCAATATTGTTTTAAACGTCTGGGTATTTGAATAATACTTTTGACAGTTTAATTTAAATTATGCTTTTTGTCGTCTAAAATCCGGTTAAAAACGATTTTAAAAGGCAAAATTGTATAAAAATCCGAAATATCCAAACTTTTTAGGGCGATAGCCGAGGCTTCGGCAGAATTTGTCGTGGATTTTGAAGCGAAAATTCATTTTAAATTTATCTCTGGAACTGAACCGCTCATGGCACTTCCAGGTAGGCGCAGTGCCCGACACTCCATCTTTCCGATTTCGATAGATGTGACTAGCTGGTAGTAAATAAGCTGTGCTATAAGTGTCTCTACTATTTTTTTTATTTAGGGGAATGATTTTGTTTTATGGAAGTAACACACACACTAAAGGGAGATCCTATGGTGCTCGACGAGCGGTGTGTGTGCGAAGATGTTGATTGACACGTTTCTTGAATAGTTAATTAGGGGGAAACAGATGTCCTGGGAGCATATTCGGATGTAACAGGCAAGATGTTCATTCAGCAATGCCGAACGTTTCTTCATATGTGACGTGCACGGTAGCATTTAGTCGGATGTCGTGACTGTTACGCAGAATCAACAAATAAGTCTTCAAGTATTTAAACACTTCATGCATGGCCCCCCGCTCGCTTTATTTAAACACTTCATGCATGGCCCTCCGCTCGCGTTATTTAAACACTTCATGCATAGCCCTCCGCTCGCTTCGCTCGCTCAACAAACAGAAATTAGCCAAAACTAACCCAAAATAAAAAAATAAAATCAAAATTTTGGGTTAGTTTTGGTTAGCACTTGGTTAGTTTCTGTTTCTTGAGCCCTCGTAGCGAGCGAAGCGAGCGGAGGTCCATGCATGAAGTGTTTAAATAATTGAAGACTTATTTGTTGATTCTATGTAACAGTCACGACATCCGACTAAATGCTATCGTGCACGCCACATATGAAGAAATGTTCGGCATAGCCGAATGGACATCTTGCCTGTTACATCCGAATAATATGCGTCCTGGGAGTGAGTTCTACAGTGATGCACTGTGCCAGACAAAGTTCTTGTAAAGCGATGTTCTAGGTGTTTCCAGTTGTACGACGAACCGGTGCGCTCTTGCCGTCTATCGCGACTGTCTGGTAGGGATGGGATAAAGCGGGTCAAATCCTGGGAAGATCTGCCGTAAAAGTACCTGTAAAACAGGGACTTCTCGGCTACATGTTTGCGGTGTTTCAGACTATCCAGATTCCGGGTCAACTCCGCCGACGAGACGCACAACTCCCTTCTGAACGGAATCCAGTAGCTCTAGGGTGTGCTCTGGTGCGGCACCCCATATGTGTGAACAATATTCTAAGCACGGTCTTATTTGCGCATTGTAGAGCAAGATCAACTTCTACGGTGTATACAATTTTTGTTGCGAAATAGCGTACCAAGCTTCTGGGAGGCTGATTTTGCGATATTAGCAACGTGGTCATGCCAGGACATATTGCTGTTGACCAAGACACCTAGTTGTCCGATTGTATGAAGATGAAGGGATGGTCGATCCTGCCATAATGATATCATGGCCCTCCGTATAGACCCTCTTGGTAAACGTTGCTGCTTGGCTGATTTTTCAATGTGCATTTGCATTCATTAATCGGAATAAAAGAGACACTCATTCAATTACACTATTCTTTGGTATGTATGTATATATTCGTCAAATATCTCACTTCATACATGGCCCTCCGCTCGCTCCGGAGGCGCAACCAAACAAACCTAACCCAAGACATGCCCAAATGAAGAAAAACAGAGTAAAAAATATTTGCATTTTCGACTGACAAATTTTTTTTTATTTTTTGATTTCCGGCATGCCTTGGGTTAGTTTTGTTTGGTTGCGCCCACGGAGCGACCGAAGCGAGCGGAGGTTCATACGTGAAACGAGAGGCTAATTCACCCAGACCGTACCGACGTCGCCAAATTTCAGTTCAGTTTCAGTCCGAAACTTATTCACTTTTCGCATGACCCTTCGCTCGCTACGGGGGCTCAAGAAAAGGAAACTAACCAAGTGCTAACCCAAACTAACCCAAGGATACCCAAAAACAAGAAAAAAACTGTTTAGAATTTAAAAAAATAAAAAAACCAACGGGATTTGAACCCGGGCCGCCGATAGCCGCCGAATTCAGACTTAACCATCTAGACCCCTCGACCACGAGAGTTCTTGCGACAAACTTATTACATCGCGAAGACATGGCGCGAATGCAAGCAACTAGATTTGTTGGCACGGTCTGGGTGAATTAGCCTCTCATTGCGTGAAGTGCAATATTAAATATACTTAGATAGTAAACAAACACTGTTATTCCCCTTAAGGACAGTGGAAACACTGTGCCAGGCCCCCGCTTTCGGTTACTAAAATTTCAATATTTTCACGTTACAATTTCAATATGTTCACGTTACACCTGGGAAAGTCGTAGTGGAAGTTTGCCCTTCTAGGGCAATTTAGGCTCAAAACGCGGATATTTTTTCGGATCAAATGTGGCGGATCCTCCGATTTTTTTGGCTTAAACTACTCTATAGGACACCCCTTTTTCTAGCGAAAAAAAATTGCAAAATCGGCACAACCTATATGTCGCCAGACCCTTAATTTGATGAGATCTTTGAAGATTTTTAACCATTCTTATATTTTTCTTGCATTTGGTGATTATTATACGCGGTTAACTAATTTCTATATTTTGGGATACCTCTCTGAAATCTATTCTAAATTAAAATTTTTATTTCAAAACAATTCTGAACGTGCTATAAAGAGCGTTTTGTAACATACTTGCTTCAATATAGCCTAACTTTAAATACAAGATTTTATATTTGGATTAGCTACGATAAACCCTTTTTTCCAAGTTAAGCGACGTCATCGATGATGTAGATACAAAACCTTCGGGAAACGAACTCTACTTATTACTACAACATATTTATGTAATACATACAACAAATATCATAGAACACTAGCCTTATTATAAAAATGAGATATTATTATTATATGACATATTTTGTACTATAAGACTGTAATAGGTTTGTTCTAGCAGCGATTTCAAACCAAAGCCAAGCCATCCGGAGTTTGCGCATTGCAATATAAGCGACACTTAAATCGCTATACGCAAACTCCGGATGGCTTGGCTTAGGTTTCGTTTGGGTTTAAATCGCTGCTAGAACAAACCTATTATTAAAAAAAAACTGTAATTAATTTTTATGTCTTAAACTAATCAATATTATCAATAATAACATGGTAAGAATAACCTCGTGCGCCTATGAGAAGGCAAGATTTTTTTACGTACTAGTCCTCTGCCCCTCACTCGTCGTTAAGGTTCACTCGCTTGGCGCACTATACATGGCATTCCTGTCGGCTTTATATTGCGCCGCAATCATAAAATATTGTGACAACACTGGCCAAATGTGCTCCGAAATCTGCATCCACATCGAGAATCCGGAGCTGTGTTATAGTTTTTGTGTATCCATTTTTATTTGCGTTTGTTAGATAGACTCATCCAGTGCTGTGAGCACTGAGCATGTTAGAAATACGACGGGCAACGGAGCAATGTAATTTAAAGGAAACCAAATAGAGTTCGATGTTCCAGTTGTAACATCGATACAACGATATTTCAAACATCGATCGAAAAACAACGAATTTTAAATCCGATATATCGATGTTTTAAATAAATCGATATATCGTTTCCTTCGCTATGTAGGTGAGGTGGGGGAAACATTGACGTTTAAGGTTTCAAAACGTCAATGTGGAGGACGGAGTTTAGGTTTTGTTTATTTTGAATTTTGTTTGTGTTACGAAATATATTGGTTCAGTTTCCTGTCATGCTGAATTAAACCATGAAACCTAAAATAAGTACTGGATATCTTACTCCACAAACTAAAAATATTAAAGCTTCTCAAATGAATGCCCAAAAAAATAAGGGAAGAAATAACAGCTTTGATGAAGGTCTCTTCCAAGCACTTCTAAAATGCCCAGAGAAGAAAGAGATGGTGTTGCAGCTTTTAGCGTCAAATAAAGAGGCCATCAATAAATATAGGAATAAAGTGGAAAGTAAGTCAATTGCAAGCCCTGTCAGTAGGCTTAAAATCAAAAAGAAAACTTGTGAAAGTCCTACGGCTCTCTTAAGGAGAAGAGCTCTTCAACAAATGAATACAAGCTCAAGTGTCTCCAACAGGTAATTAGGATTGTTTTTAGTATAACTCCATTCTTAGGCTGTTATCCATTTGCTGTTTTTTTTTTATGGAATATAATTATTTAGCACTTCTGTTAGAAAAATCATGATGGTATAGGTAGTATCCTTAATGGTAATGTTTTAGAAGAAGTGTCAGACCGATTTTGACGTTTTTTTCTCAGAAACACATACATTAAATGTTTTTACATCATTTTTAGACATTTTTTATTTGCGGAGACTTAATAGCAAACAACTGTCTTGTGGGACAATGGAGTGAATAGGAGTACGGGGTAGGGTAAAAAGTGTATAAAAATAGAAACCATTGAATTTGCATAGACGAATTTTGTTAAAAACATATGTTACTTTTATAAATATTCCAGTGACGTAACAAGGTTAAGGAAAAGAGCTACTGCCATATTGCAGTTGATTAATTTTTTATCATTCTACTAATATTGCACTTTGCTCATGGTCCTCCGCTCGCTACGGGGTGCAACCAAACAAAACTAACCCAAGGCATGCCCAAAATGAAAAATTCAAATTCAAAAACTAATCTGACACGTCTTCTAAAAAATGACCTTTCTAATACCCGTTTGGAATAACTCTATCCTTATTTATGATTCATTAACCAGGTGAAACAAAAAATTCCAACAAAAATGAACGTCAATAGATGTTATGTCAAAAGTTTTATGTCTGTTAATGTCATTAAATAGTACAAAAATATGCTACGAAAATGCAATGTTTCCATGAATTTGATGATACCAATACAAAATTTATTCAAGGTGCTACAATTTAATAAAATGCATTGGTATCTAAGTCTCTAAGTTTATAAAGATAAAAACAAAATAATATGAATTAATTGCACCTAAATGGGCTAAACTACCTGTATGTGCAAAAAGTAAAGTACATTTCGTTACAATTATTATGTAGTATTTATATTATCACACTAAAAATAATCCCTATGCATATTTATACAAAAAAAAAAAGATAAAAGGGAATAGGTGCAATTATGGAATACATTCTCCCATAGCAAGACTTACTCTTCAGGGCAACAAGTCAAATCTTGATTTATTTCATGTTTCTATAAAAAATTTAAAAACTCAACTAAGTAGCTCGAACCCATCCGAGCCAATGATTATTGTGTCATTCTCTCACATATTGTATGAAATTTGAATTTTCTATGATTTCTTTTTAATTGTTTTCTTCTTCTCTTCTGTCTTTTATATTAGGTAGTTTAGTTTAAGGAATTTGTAATTACAGTGAATTAATTTAATAATTGTGATAATGGGTTACCCGTTAATAAATAAATAAATAAAAGGTGGATAGCAAATGGAAATAAAATCAAAATAAGAATAGAATCTAAAATAAAAACAATACCATAAATCTATCAAAATTTCTAAATACATATGCTCTGCAGCTTTCATTACATTTTTTTGAGATTGCGAAAATTTCTTAGATGGTCTGGTGTCATATAAGCATTGTCGATTTTAAAGATTTTTTGGGTTCAGTGGAATGATTACATCAAACAGAACACATTGATGCAAAAAATTTGCGGATGAAGCAGTTTTGACACAAAATATTAAAAAAAAAAAATCAGAAATGAGGCTGTTTAGTAATACATTTAAATGCGAAAGCTTTCCAAATATTCAAATTCAAATGCTTTATTGTCCAAAGAATTAAAGAATCTCATTGACAAAGCAAACAAACCGCAGAGGATATAAACTATAAACTAGTATAAAAATAATAACATAAAAAATTGTGTGTGCCACAACACACGATAGAAGTGAAAACTTCGACAAGCGGGGTCATCGTTTATCACAATTTCGATCTGAGCCTTCGTTGCAGAGATACGGGCGAAAAACGGTTTTCCCCCTATATCCCCCCC
>MU183030.1:140908-154275 GCA_016904865.1 Pissodes strobi | reverse complement strand
TAACGTTTTTCCGGAATCATAATAAATAAATTATTTCCATGGTCCAATAAACGAGCGCCTTGAGCCGAAACAGATGCCGCCTTTGTGGGGAGGCCGAAAAAGGTGCCGACTCGGACTTTCGTATCTGGTGTAGGTTAATCTGGGACATTGCCAAGTTTACCGAACGTTTCGCTAAGATTTCGTTAAGCCTTGGTCGCGCGAACAAAATTAATCTAAGGTGGACCTTAAAGTTGAGGAGGACGTAAACTAAAGTCAAGCAAAGCAAAGCCGTGCAAACAGGCATCAATGGATCGGGAATAAACTTTTGCAATGCCCCAGTAGCTCCAGGAATTTCTGGTCGGTGGCAAAGGCAGCAAATAATAACTTCACTTCACGTCTATCCCACCTTTGACAAAAGAACGTGGCATCACGGCGACTACAGCCAAGGAAAAAGCAAACATGCTCGCCAAAATATTTTCATTGCACTCTACCTTAGACGTCCCCCAAGGCAAGGCTCTCCCTACCATACCGAACATCAACACTAGCATGGCAGAAGTCAAGTTTCATCACCGTGATATTCGTAAAATCCTTAAAGAACTAGATACGCAAAAGGCACCAGGACTGGACGAAATTCCTGCCATAGTGTTAAAGAACTGCCCCAACGAACTAACACCTGTTTTTTCCAGACTTTTCTCTGTCTTACCGAAAAGGGATGTACCCATCTTCTTGGAAAGTCGCTCGAGTGCAACCTGTTACGAAAAAGGGCAAGAAAACCACGCCCTCGATCTATCGCCCAATTGCCTTGCTTCCCTTAATCTCCAAAGTCATGGAACGTGTAGTCAATCAGCAACTATTCAAGTACCTTGAGAACAACAGAATAATCAGCGATAACCAATACGGCTTTCGCAAAGAGAGATTGACAGGAGATATATTGGCTTATGTCACTCATATATGGAGTAGGGCAATTGAGAACTACGGAGAGGCTCGAGCGATTGCGTTGGATATTTCGAAGGCATTGGCCAGAGTTTGGGTTAGTGATGGATTGCTCAACAAACTGCCGTCCTTCGGACTGCCAGCCTCTCTCTGCAGCTGGCTTGCCAGTTTCCTTAAGAACCGATCTCTGCACGTTGCAGTTGATGGATACATCTCTCAGACACATTCACCATTAACGCGGGCGTGCCTCAGGGCGCAATGCTTTCACCAACTCTGTTCCTCATCTATATTAATACCCTGCTGCCCGAAAAATCCTGTTTACAGTTTTGCGGTTGACAGTACCCTTGTCTCCGAATTTAGATCAGAAAAACCTTTACCAGCGACTGAGACTTATTACCGCAGACAGGAACAGATTACAGCAATTAATCAAGACCTGGAGAAAGTTCAAACTTGAGGCGACAGAAATTTGGTCGAGTTCAATACAGCAAGGACCCAAGCAACCACGTTTACCAACAGGGCCAATACGGCGGCGGGCCCTGACATCATTATGGCAGGATCGGCCATTCCTTCATCCTAGTCAATTGGACTACTGGGTGTCTCGGTCAACAGCAATATGTCCTGCATGACCAAGTTGCTAACATCGCAAAATCAGCTTCCCGGAAGCGCTATTTCGCACCAAAAACTGTATACACCGCAGTAGTTGCTCTTGCTCTACAAAGCGCAAATAAGACCGTGCTTAGAATATTGCTCACACATTTGGGGTGCCGCACCAAAGCACACCCTAAAGCTGCTGGATTCTATTCAGAAGATAGCTGTGCGTCTCATCGGGGACCCGGAATCTGGATAGTCTGGAACACCGCAGACATGTGGCCGAAATGTCTCTGTTTTACAAATACTTTCACGGCAGATGATCCCAGGATTTGGCCCGCCTCATCCCCTGGTGAAGCCTGTCAGGCAGTCACGACAGACGGCAAGAGCACACCAGTTTGTCGAACAACTGGAAACACCTAGAAAATCGCTTTACAAGAACTCCTTTGTCTGCTGCGCTGCATCACTGTGGAACTCACTCCCAGGACATCTGTTTCCCCCTAAGCTGTAAACAGTGCTGAATAGAGCCAAGATCTGGACAAAATTTTAAAATACTCTTTAAATGGTCATTACGGGATTCGACAATCCAACGAGTGTTTGTCACCTTTCTAGATTGGTTAGCTTCCTCTGTTGTAAATTGTCTTTGTCCTCTAGGTATAATTGTAATTACTTTACTTGCTCATATACATTTTAATATTGTTTAGCATCGTCACCTTGATAACAATAGATTTAAAAATATTAGATACATATAAAATCCATAAAATCTATACAAGTTATTTAAAACATTCAAATAAAATATGTTAAATATGTAAGTGCACAATACATTGAAGACTAACATACACCAATGAAGGTGATACAATACTATATTTGATTGCAAACATTTATCAAAAACTCATCCATTGTGTAAGGGCAGATCTCTAAAATAATATTTTTATAGCCTGCTTAAACTTAATAAGGCAAAACCCTTACACCTGGTAAGGAGTTATATAGTTTAATAAACATATTAATATAGCTCTTTTGTGTTAAAGTAAGCCGATTTTGGGGTTGTAATAGGTTATTTCCATGCCTGGAGTTGTACTTGTGTCTACTATTTACCGTTAGGAATTTAGCTTCTCGAGATCTTGTAAAGGTCAGACACTTATAAATGTAAAGGCCAGGCATTGTGAGTATTTTAAAGTTTTTAAATAGAGGTCTACAACTATCTGTAGATCTCTTTCCCCCCATGATTCTAAGTGCCGTATTTTGCATTTTAAATATCCAGTCAGTTGAGTTTTCCCAAAGCAACAGGCCATAAAACACCTTAGATTGGAACAGACCCATGTATGCAGTTCTGGAAACCTCAAACGGGGCCATAATTGCAATTCTGTGGAGCAAAAAGACAGTAGATGACAACTTATTTGTTAGTTGATTCATGTGGCTTTTCCAGTTCAATCTGTTATTCAGAAAAACTCCAAGAAACTTAACACATTTATTATCCTCATGATCCTTCAGCGAAAATATGACAGTTTGTGTTTTGTCAAGGTTAAGTCATAAATTGTTGTCTGCAAATCAGTTGTGAAGCTTCTGAAGTGTTGAGTGTGCAACTGTCTGGAGTCAAGGGATACTGGTATGGTGGTCAAGAAGGGTGGTGTTGTCCGCATACTGTATGGACATAATCTCAGAAAAATGGGCTGGGAGTTCATTGACATACAAGATGAAGAGGAGAGGGCCCAGAATTGAGCCTTGTGGAACTCCTGCTTCAATCGGAATAGCCGAGGACAATACACCCTCACACTAAACAGCCTGCGTACGATCGGAGAGGTAAGAACATATTAAATGAGAAGAGTTGCCTCTTATGCCATAATGTGTCAGCTTATCAAGCAAGATTCCATGGGACACACAGTCAAACGCCTTCGAGAGGTCACAGAATACTGCAGATACAGATTCACCTCCCTCAAGGACTACTATCGCTAAAGTAACTAACTTCAAATTTGTTCAGTGTTCGTTAACAGGAGTTTGGCTCTCATTCTAGATTAGTGACAAACAAATATTAGGAAAAATGTTCTTTCTTTTTTACTAGAAAAACGTCCGTGATAAATGTACAATAAATTCTCATGCATGTCCAACTAAAGATAATTTTAATTGATCTGCAAATTTTCACAGTATATGAAGCTCTTATTAAGTTTTCTGGCTTTATGCTTCGACAGTTTTGCGCAGTTCTGAGTGAGCTTCATAACTGCACGTTCTTTTATTTCTTTTTTTATTTGTGTTAGAGTGGTTTTGTTTAGTTGTTTATTTATTGATTTTTTCAATTACTAGGATGGATCATACACAACTTTCCAAAAAGCGAAGTTAATGAAAATCCATCTAGTTTCTATTTTGTGGGTGGAGTTCTGCAGAAAAACAATGCAAAAACAAAATGAAAAGCAGTATCCGGCAATGAAAAGTGGACTTGAAGATGAAACCATGGTTTGTTCTGTAAGTAGATTGTGAATTAATATGCTTTATAATATAAAAAATGCAATAAAGGTGAAAATACATCTTTTTTTCGTGATTTTTGGAGCTGAAAGTTACAATTTAATTTTTAATCTCGATAGTGAATGCAGCTTTTTTTTGAGGTAACTGTTAAATATATTCAGGACGTAGTCTTTTTTGTTTGTGGTATAGTTGTTATACAAGCGTCCACGAACATATAAAACAATGGTAAACCAAATTGTAGTTGTGGGGTTGTAGTTTCTTTAAGATCATCGATAACGAGTTGCACTAGATATAGTTGCTCCCATTGCACCTTGCTCAATTTCCTCAAAGATTTTGCCCTCAAACAAAAGTAAGTTTAGTTGAAACCGAACTCTACTGCCTGTTGAATTTCATTTAGCGGAATGTATCTGTGTACCTTTTTATTTCATTATTTTTCTTTTTATTGGAACATTTGTATACAGCGTGTTTCAAAACAAATGCGAAAAAATTAAGTGGGTAGTCCCGTTGTTCAAAATAAAGGGTAGTTTGTTGTATAAACGTTGGATCAAAAAGTCAACCATCAGGGAGATATCGCGGTACAAAAATGGAGGATAAATGTTTTTATTTTTAACTTAAAAACGAAAAGCGATAGAATAATGAAATTCTATAGAAATATTACTATTATGACAACACCCATTCTGCATATTTTTTTCACTTTATTAGAATTAGTGGAAGGGGGGGGGGGGGGGGTTGAGATAAAATACCCTATAATTCTTGTTAATTAAATTTAAAGAAAAACTTACGCATCGACTTGGAAAGAATACATTTGGATAGATTGGTTTATTTAGAAACGTTTCATCCCTTGTATTTTTTTCATTCAAAGTACCGATGTGAAATAAAAAAATAAAACGTAAATCATTGCGTGTCGAGACGGGATAATATATTTGAGAAAAATATTCTAGTTAGCTGCTGTCACTTAGGAGTTTCTAATATTGCTATATTTGACATTACTCAGTAGTTTGAATACAATATTTTACGATTTATTCAATCAAAAATATGTTATCTGATCTGTTTAATTGCACAGTAATAAGACTTTTAATTAAATCAATAAGAACAATAATGGTTAATTTCACTAATGCTAAAATGGTGGATATGCATTTTATGTACGGGCGTGCAAACGGAAATTCCTTGGAAGCTTGTCGTCTTTATGTACAAGCATTTCCTAATCGTAGACCTCCTCATCACAGCACATTTACCAGGCTTCATCAAAGCCTACATGAATCTGGAACTTTCAAAAAAAGTTTTCATACTAGTCGGCACCGCAAACCTGAGACGAGTGCAAGGAAAATTGCAGATGACTTAAATACTGATGCATCAACTGTATTAAAAGAACACCAGTGATATCCTTACCACGTACAGAGGATTCAAGCTCTCTTACCAAGAGATGTCGAACCCAGAATGATTTTTTCCCAATGATTTCACCGAATGAATACCGATAATCCTTTCATTTCTTCAAAAATTCTCTGTTCGCATGAAGCTAGTTTCTCAAGAGAAGATCATCCACACTCAATAACAGAATCTAGATATCAACACTTTAGTTTTCCGTTAACGTTTGCTTAGGAATTATCGATGAACATTTAATTGGGCCACATTTTCTACCTAAGATTAACTGGTGGTCATATTTTTCTTTACTAAAAGAAGAGTTGCCTCTTCTACTAGAGCATTTACCCCTGCAAACTAAAAGATATATTTATTTATTTATTTAGTTACAAACTCTACAGATACATGGATCCAATTACAGAGTAGGAAAGATACTTCTTTTAAGAGAAAGAAAAAGAAGTTCTAATAATAGTCTACTACTAATTTCCTAAAACTAATTATACTTATATTAAAAATGTCACACTGGTTTTTTATTTGATTATATAATCTACACATTTTTATGATTGGGGAGCCTAAATAATAATTTGTACGAGCACCATTCACATAAAACAATGACGGATTCCTAGTTATGCAATTTGGTACATTAAAACTAAGCATAGACAACAAACCAGGATCATTTATCTTATTATTAACAAGTTTATACAAAAATGTCAAATAAGCTAAGTAGCGTCTAGTTTCTAATGGCTTTAAGTTATATTTATTCATGGTCTCCAGTTTAGGTATATGCAATTCATATGTACCTGTTTGCTTATAATGTATATATCTTAATATTGTATTTTGTATCGTTTCTAAATTATTTTTATGTACCTCATAACAAGGACTCCATACAATTGCGCAGTACTCCAAAATGCTCCTAATATATGTGACATAGAGTTATAATACATTTTATACTATCAAAGTCCCTACAACTTCTAACAACAAAACCATACATTTTTGAAGCTTTACTTATAATTGCATATATATGGGTCTTAAAATTGAGCTGCACATCAAAAGTAACACCTAGATCCCGCATTACAGTAACCCTAGACAGCACCGCTCATATGGATATACAATGTTATTCTTTTTACGGGTAAAAGTCATTACATAACATTTGTCAATATTGAACAACAAACCATTCCTTTCAGACCAAAACAATATTTTGCTTAAGTCATCTTGAAGCTTTTGACAGTCTTCAAGTTTTTGAATTTTTGAATATAATTTTAAGTGATCTGTAAAGAATAGCGTTTCCGTTGTATTAACCTCATTAACCAGATCATTGACAAATAAAAGGAACAACACTGGACCAAGGTTAGATCCTTGCGGTACACCTGATGCGGCGTAAACATTATTGGAAGTATGCCCTCTAATAAAAACTTTTTGCTGCCTGCCTTTTAAATATGAGTGAAAAAATTTTATTAATCTATTACTAAACCCATATTCATAATTAAGTTTATCTAAAAGTATTTTGTGTGAGACTTGGTCAAACGCCTTAGTAAAATCCGTATAGACAACATCAACTTGGTATTTTTTGTCCAGACTCTCTAATACAAATTGCGTTATAGAACATAAATTTGTCGCAGTTGATTTATTTTTGAGAAAGCCGTGTTGTCTACACGTTATCCTACCACAAACATTTGCATATATAAATTTATACAAAATTGATTCAAAGATTTTTGCGGGGCATGACAAAATAGCAATTGGTCTATAATTTTTAATGTCTGCTAAATCACCCTTTTTAAATACTGGACATATTTTGACCTCTTTCCATACTTTAGGGAAACAACCTGTACTAATTGCCATATTAAAAAGTATTCTAAGCGGTTCTGCAAAAAAGCCAATCATGCCTTTAATTATATACGATGGTACATTGTCAGGCCCCACTGCTTTGTTAATTTTGAGACTTTTAACGGCATCACACACATCATCATAATCAATGTTTTTAATATCAAAAAGCTCATAGATATTATTTCTATCCTTGAGACCAATATCATCCAAGTTATCAGTTCTATATACAGATCCAAAATATGATGCAAATGCATTTGAAATTGCCCCACCCTCAACGTACTCCACCCCATCACAATGCTTTTTTTCGGGAATACTAGGAGTACTTTTGTTATCATTACTGTACTGCCAAAATGACCTAGAATCCTTATTTATATCTTGCTGAATCTTATTTAAATATTGCATATGAGCTATTTTTGCCCTAAGATCTATGAATTGATTGATGAATTTGATTTTCTACTTTTAATTCGTAGTTTATTCTTAGTGTTAATATCTTTAATTATGGCTTTGCTAAACCACACCGGATATTTTTTGCGGGAGCTGACTTTTGGAACACATATTTCAAAAATAGAATTAACTTTATCGTAAAAATGCTTAACTGCTAAGTTCACATCATTGAAGCCATCCAGGTCATTCCAATTAACATTTTGGAATAACTGATACATAGCCGGGAAATTTGCTTTTCTAAAACTTAAGTGCATTGTGTTGGAATTGTTTGTTAAACATTTAGTCTTTTTATCTTTTAATGCAATTTCAATAGTTAATGGTGGATGATGAATATCGATTTTAACAAGGCTATACGTACTTTCAAATACACTGCACTGACATTTGGTCAAAACTAAGTCCAAAATATGCTGATTGGCATTTAAAATATAATTTTTTTGAGTACAATCAAAAAATTCCATAAAATTGATTAGGAATTCTATTTGACGATTCGAATACTTATCATTCACGTAGTGCTTATTTAAGTGACTAATATTAAAATCTCCCAAGATTACATACTTATTTTCGTACAAAAAATCTAAGCTTTCAATGAATGAATAAAGTTCTTCTCTTTCCAATATCGAAGATTTAGGTGCAATATAAATTACCAACACATACATAAAATGCACATCATTAAACCAAACTTTGACAACCAACAGTTCTATGTGTTCTTTCTCATACTCTAACTCTACATTAGTACATTTGTAGTTTTTTTTACCGCCAACAGCACACCTCCACCTCGCGCATCTTCTTTTCTATTTCTACTTCTGAAAACTAAAAAACTGTCAGGAAATAACTCACTATCATGAATATTATCAGATATCCACGTTTCGGTTAGTGCAATGGCATCATATTCATCTTCAGTAACACAAACGCTATTATTAAACTCAGCAATTTTACTGTTTAAACCGCGCACATTTTGATATGTCAAAATAAAAGTACTGTTATCATCTGCTAGATGCTTATTGCCACTGATGATGTTTACTATCGCCCTAAAAAAGGTTCGTCTGTGTATTGCTGTTGTCCTTCTATTCTTTTTATGTATACAGGACAGTTTGGATCACGTGCTGTGTGATTCCTTGCTGCCAGTTTTGTTTTATTGCAGTTGGGGCAATCAAAGATGGTTTCGGTGCAATCCGCGGCCAGATGCGATTTTCCACATTTATAACAACATAGTTTTCCTGTGCAATACTTAGACACATGCCCAAACAAGCAACACTTAAAACACAAACCAACGTTGGTGTACTCCTGAACATATACTGGACATACATCAAATGCGAGATCATTATTCCTTATTAACCATTTAAACAACTGAGGCGATGTTTGAAATACCCTTTGCCTCATTTCTACATCCTCTCTTAGTTATAAACTTGAATGTATCGGCTATATTTGTTCCAAACGTGTCAGTTATGCAGGGATTTTCTGAAATAAATTCAGCAACAAATTCATTTGGGGAGTACCCTTTTAAAATACCGGTTATCATGATCATAGGATCATTATTAACTATATTTTTAATCTCTATATTATTCTTTTCTACCAGACTATCTTTAAACGTTTGTTGTTGCAGGGCGTTATCACATTCAATGAGAACACTTCCATTCTCGAGCTGTTTAATCCTCTTAAATTGCCCATCAATCTTTGCAGCTTTTACAGTTTTTTTTAATTTCATGTAATACCACTTTGGGATCGCTCTGATCCTTCATTTTGACAATGCTTTCATGCTTGACTGGATTTTGCGGTGGTGTTTTCCATTCTTTAATGTCAGGTTTTGAAGCTGGATTATTTTTCGCTGGTGTGTATTTAAGTGCCTGACTAAATGTTTTCTTGTTACTAGAAGGTGGTGGCAGATTAAAAACTGAATCACTCACTGAAGGTGTAGGCGATGAGATGATTAACTTTTTGTATTCTCGCATTTGGTTATTTAAATCCAGATCTGTCTTTTCCGCCTGCCCAATTCTAAAAGCCAACGTAGTAACATGTTTGTGCACAGTAAATATAGCGGAATTCATGGAACTAATTTCAACCAATGGCAAGCCAGCAGTTGCTTCCTGAAGCGTCTGAAGAGCAACAAGTACTTCATTTAAAACTTGCCCCGTTGGCAGAAAATTGGATAAACAATCAGGTGAAGAAGGGCTAGTCTGTGTGTCAATGTTGTTTGAGTTATGTTTTTTTAACTTATTTTTTCCTAATATAGAGTTTGATCGCTGTCTCTTTAGCGAGTGGGCTGTACTATCCTTATCAGCAAGAAAAGTATACCCATTATTTTGTACACATTCATTTTGTGGCAATACTGTTGGCGGCGTTCTCGTAACTGACTTTTTTGGCTTAAATATTAAATTAACGTCGTCGCTGCTAACACACTCTGCTGTAGAAATATAATTTTTGGAATTCCCTGGTATTTCAATGGTTTGTGTATTAAGATCCTCAATATTTTTTTATCTTGGATTCACTGACTCTTTTTGCTGTGTCGAATTTCTTATTAATAGGAATTCCGATGATCTTATTTATTTTAGAACGTGTAATATTCAATGATCCCACAGAATTACCACTCGAATTACGAAAATTCGTTTCTTTATCCGGTGGCTGCTTATCTTTGTCACTATTTAAATTCATGATTTTATACTATAGCACAAATTTGTTAAATAACGTCGGCAAGAAATAACAAAACTAAATAAATAAACGTAGCGATTTCAAACACGTCCGTCTCGCACGACAGTAACAAAAATATTGTTACATGCATGATGGTTGTTGCACGTAAAACTCTTTTAAATGAGTTAGCAATATATAATAAATAAGATGTTACCTACCTTTAAGGATGCGGCCAGCAACATGTGCTCCGACTGCTCGTCGGCGTGGTAGTGGGTCAATTATTTACTTTTGACCAGGGCGCTACTAAATAATAATAACTAAATCCGCAGACTTAAACTGGAAGGTCCTCGGTATTGAGAATACTTAAGAGCGACTCAAAAAGTCAAACGACTATTAACTACACCTGTTTGGTTGAGGTATCTCAGAGCAACTAAAAGATGGTAACGTTCGTGCAGGTTTAAGTTTATTGGATGCTCGCTAGGTTAGATGTTCAAATGTTGTGTTTCTTTCAATTAACAAAATGATATAAATATAAAAATATGTAAAAGAGCTTAATTGAAAACAAATAATATCCTGATATATACTCACAAATATTGAACTAGATCATATCGGATGTAACAATATACCATAATAAAGAACTACGAAGATCCAAAACAATTTCAACAAATTAATGATAAACGCAATATGCATAAGGTATCTATCGTCACATCATACTAGTAATTAAGCGTTATCAGTATAATACCTATTGCTACTAAACCTTGTGCACGTCTACCATGGTATACGTATCCGCAGTTGTACATAAATAAATCTTAACGAATCAGCCATGAAATACCATTATGTAAAATTATTATAACCAGATAATCAGTCAGAACCGCAATGTTTACCATTTACCACGATATATATTAAATGGGAAGAACAAGGAAATATAATATGAAAAAAATACTATGAACACTAATCGAACCACACTAGTAAATAGTATGCCTATTAGAGTTATATTTATTTAAAATAGCATTGGTAAGCTATGCTTACACCTAAACAGTTCCAAAAATATTTATATCAATACAAGGCAGAAAAGAATAAAACACGCAATCTAATACACGCAAATAACATTATGTGGAAGATCATAAGCGTTCTGTGTACATAGTACCACACCCAATCTGACCTAAACTTACGTTACACGTAGTGGTGTCCGCCGATATCACCGGGCTTCTGAGCGTAAGCTGCTAGGCGCTTTCGAACCCATAAACTCTCAGTGGCAAAAGAGGTAGTGCCCACCTGGACATCTAACTGTGGCTGCAGTCGATACCAAATTAAAACAACCAATCTGATTGGCTGACCGGTGACTACTTTTCTCGCTCCAACTAAAAAACTTAAAAGAGGAAGCTCTAAGTAAGCACTCTCCTACTGCAATTTTAGGCAGCCTCTTCTTAGAACACTCTCCACACAAAGAGTATTTAAAAATAATAAGACCCCCATAGAAATTTAGCCATCCTTGACAAAGTGACGAAGGCTGTATAGCCAATGTCATATCATCCTATTCGCTATGTGCGTTACACCACGCGACATCTGGTGGTACAAATGTGGCGAATTTCTTAGATACGTAATACGTCAAGTACATGGGAAACGAGTGAAAATTCAAGAAAAATTGTTGATTCTAGTGCGATATAATTACTTCTGCAGATAATACCTTGTTATATGAGAATATTTCTCGATTCGACTGAAAAAAGGTAAGTTCGACATTCAATTTTGTGTGTGTTCAGCATAATACTAAAACCTTGTAGGTTATGAAAGCGTAAACATGAGAATATCATATTATTATTAATAATAATAATAATAATAATAATAATAATAATAATAATAATAATAGCATTGTAAAATTGATACGTACGAGGGGCCCCATTTTAGGGCTTTGGGCCTCAAGGAGCCCCAATTTAGTGCTTCACCCCCGGATGCTCCCTTTTTCGAATATGTAAAAAATGGGTCCCCCGAGGGAACGCAAAGCCATAAGGAGACCGCCGGTGAATGACGCCTTTTTCCAAAGATATGAAAATAATAACTCCAAAAATTAAGGGAGAAACCCTAGAATGAGGGACGAAACCCTAAAAGGACGCCCCGGGTAGGGCGTTTTCCCAGCCCTGGCATCTCAATACCTACTCATCAACTAGTTACACAAATTGCTGTAGAAGTGTTTGTAGGATCTATAAATTTTAATTTAAGCTTGATATATTATAGTATAATAAATATTATATAATATCAATATTATTTGCAGTCGTAGACAAATATAGTATGCAACGCGTGTGAAAATCACTTTTCACACTCGTTGCACAATATACTATTTCAGGATTATTAGTGCAATGGACATGGTCATAAGTTATGATACTTACTTTTATACTTTTGTTAATTAATACAGACATTTTTTCGTATTATTCGCACAATTTTTGACACAGCATCTAAGATAACCCATTATATCAAAGATTTCGATGTATTCCACGTGTATTTTAGTCCGGTATGGTAGCTAAATAAAGTTCCACATTTCTCCGACTCGCGCGCACGATCGTTCGTCATTTCCCTCACTACCCTGACGCACAGAACGAATAGGTAATTGGCATAATAAAATCCCTAAGGAAAACTAAACAATCTATCCGCTGTTTTACGTTAATTTGCCCTTTTAAAAATTAAAACCCTAGGCAAGATCAAAACCTGTCCATTTATGCAATTACTATTAAATCATTCACTAAGCTTATGTAGTACTTTAAAAGTTCTTGTAAACAAAAATTCAAAGTAGCAAAGAAATTTATTATAAATCATATACAACTATTATACAACCTATATCCTATTATACAACACGAGTTCCCATAAGACACAGGAATCAGCTATGAGTGATCGACTGCAACATGATACCGAGAACGGTATCAAGAATCACTATTCAATACGCTTCATTTCCCCTGACTTTTTGTAAAAGTAATGAATATAAGAAGGGTATACTATGCCTGTTCCAGGCACAAGTTATCTTATGTTCGACGATATTACCTGATATAGCAAGTGCATGAATAGCAATATTGTACAGTAGATTCAATCCCCTCTGAGAACCGTTAGAAAACTAACCTTTAATGATCTTTTTTCACGAGGACTGTACAGAAAATGAATGAGTATGTACA
>MU183030.1:110184-135908 GCA_016904865.1 Pissodes strobi | reverse complement strand
TGACATCAACAAGGATTTATTTCGGTCACCATGACTTGTTGAGTTGTTTCTATATTGGGTATATTGAGACCTTTTATTTTCTTTGGCCGCTCAGGTATTTTGGCACCTTTACTAATTTGATTATGGCATCTGTAAGTGAAGTTTGGTATTTGCCACCCTTGGGTTGTAAGTAAATAAAAATAACCACATATCTAATAAAATCAATTTTTATTAAAAATAATGTTGCAATTCAAGCAATGATTACATGTAATTGAACCGAGAGACTCCCTAGTTGTGTTGACAATGCTGACATCTTCAACCGCTTGCGCTGAAGGATTTGTTCTGAGAAACGAATTTTATTTTCCTCGGAGTTTTCCTCATATCCTTCAGTTACCGAGGACGAATGCCATCCACCATGCCTTTTGAGGTCTAGTACTTGGTTTGTCAGAATAGTAGCAGAAGTCCTTCGAATGGTATGCCCGGTAAAAGATGACGGATCTGGCAAATTTAGGTATTCTTGCAATTTTACTGGGCCTATTTCCTATTGAATTTTTGCCCACAACCTGGTTCGTGACCTTGCCGTTGCGCATTGCCAGGAACAAGTGAGATGACGATCATTTTCTGATCGTAGTGCTTGGTACTTTTTGTAAAACTGTAAATGGTTCATCGACTCGTTTTCTTGACCTATAACCGTAAATATGTTCGTGATATATGAGTTTTCGTGTTGGGAATATTTATTATAATAAACGCACCTTGATCCTATATGTCATGTATTTTCATATTATACAACTCTTTCCTTCTACACGCTCCTACTATTCCCAATATCATAGCTACTTTTATATTTAAGTAAACTTCAGCAGAAAATTCTTTTAAAAATGTTTGCATGTCGTGTCTGTCAATCATTTTTAATTTTTTTCGGTTTGTGTCCGGTATTTTTTCGTTTTAGGAAAGCAATTAAAGTCGAAAATTTGTAAAAATCAACAATTTTCTTCAAAATATTTGAGCGTTAAATATCAAGTATTCCGCCCATAAATTGCCGGGAGATTTTAGAGGCTCATTTCTTTTCAGAAAATAGGCTAGCATCGCCTTTTCACTGATTTCTTCCACTTTTATATTTAAGTAAACTTATTCAGGAAATTATTTTTAAAATGTTTGCATGTCATGTGTGTCAAGCACTTTTGATTCTTTCGCTTTGTGTCCAGTATTTTTTTCTCTTTAGAAAAGCGAAAATTTTGAAATATCCAGTGATTTCTCCTACGCGCCTATCAGTGCCCCAACCCATAAACCCTCCGCGTTACAGATCCCTCCGCGTTACAGACTCGACCATCTTCGGAAATAAATTTTAAAATTAATAAAAGTCCTAGAGTGTTGTGGGGATCAAACCTATAACTCCAACATCATAGTCCAACGACAATAACCACTACGCTATTGGCGAACTTGTGAATACTTGTTTAACTGGTCATAGTATAAAGACGCAGAAAGGTAGCGGACGCAGGGTCATATGTAATTCTAGAAACACACGGATGTAGAATCATCATGGCTATATTTATATCATTTATTTAGCTTCCGATAATTGTTTGCAAATACATCAGCAATATTATACTTTTCAAAGCTAATAAAACACTATTTATAGGCTTTGTCACCAGCGATATTTTGTTATCTATCAATGGAATAGCCGCTATGTCATCTATCAGCAATTTTAGGTTATATATTTAGATTCAGCGACTTAACGTTATTTTTAAATATAATTTAAAACACATTCTATACTTAAATTATTTTCGGATATTAGCAAATAAAACAAAAAAAAAACAATTTATTAATCTATGCTTCATAGTTTATTTACATCTTCAACAACTTTATATTTATTATAATTAATAAATTCCAACGTATAAAAGTTTTTAAATCTAATTCCTTAAGTAATCTTAACCTAAAACATACCAAAAAAATTATTATAATGGGTGACACTTGTTTATATTTACTTCTAGAAACAAGAGCTTAGCTAAAGACCAGTCACACTCTCCGATTTTCGATTCACTCGATTTGTAGGATAAAATTTGTCTGAAATCGGTAAATACCGCCTCTAGATTTGTATTTTTGAAAATAAATATATAACGCGAGTTAAAAGATTTTATATCTTGTATATCTTGAGAAGCCAATAGATATAGCCCATACAATTCCATATTAACTTTAAGATTTAAATGATCCGAGAGGCCTTTTTCTATCAAATGATTAATTTATCATTAAAGTTCCTCCAAATATAACATCACAACTATAAGATGTAATTTGGTATAAAGTCTATAACTAATCATTCTATATTTTTGAATGCAGTTTTAACAATTTCGACTCCTGCTTCTAGTTCAACACAACATTTATCTTTATGTTTATGACTAAGTCTATGCGAAAGAGAGGAAACATTTTCCCTGCACCCCTCACAGAACAAAGACAGACACACTGAAAACGTCGGGATATTAATATTTATATTTCTTAGCGCTATAAACTATAACATGCTATATCTACAAATATCTATTTTAACCATTATTCATAATATTCCTATAAATTAGTCAGCATAACCTATTAACATTAGTCAACTTCCATTATCGAATAATGCCCTCAAGGAAGCGTGTCTACTGAAACTTTTGTTATTTGTCGCCTATCATCCATAAAACTTGTAACAAATTGGGATGGTCGTTATGGCGCTGAGGCATTAATAGCAAGACCTGAATTTAAAAGCAGCACCATAATAAATTAAAATTTATTGATTATTGAGCTTGCAAAATCCGAGGTATTTTTTAATAAACCCATATATGTAGGAATGAGTATCCTAGATCTAGCCAAAACCACAATATATTTCTGGTATTGACCAATGAAGGGGTGTGAATGTTGGAAGAGTATTTCCTGTGTATCATGCATACAGACTCTAACACAAAGATAAAAGGAAGAGTCATGATTTTCTGTTCAAGAATTAAGGTCCTGCATGAATCTTGAGGCTTGGCACGACAGAGATATGTAATTGCACGTTTTTGAAGTACAAACACAGAGTTGAATAATGTGCCTGAACAACTTCCCAGAAATAAATCCCGTACCTTAAGTGGGATTAAATTAGTGCAAAATATGCATTTCTAGTTACTGACATCTAATTCGTGCTTAATAGCCCTTATGGCATAGCCTTCCGGATTATAATTTGCTACAAAGATTCTCCACATATATGTCATGGCTAGACTTCTAGGTTTTCTTTTCAAAAGTTGGAAATGCTATTAGTACTTTATTTCTGAGTCTATTTTAAACAACTTATCCAACGAGACCTAGGTCTCGTTTTTAAAGTACGCCGAAAGTACAGGGTTGCTGGAATTCGAGTCTAAGTATGGGGACCTGAGAACCGTAAAACATACAGTGTCGGTCAAATTAGGGTAAAATTGCGCATTTAGGTGTTTAACCAAGCGCCGTCTAGAATGTTTTAAAATGCCGAGTATTTCCGGAGATATCTGGAAAAAACCGAAATATTGAAAAATCATTTTTTTCCTGAGCTTATTTAAAAACGGATTTCAAATTGAATTGCACTTTTGCATTGCCACTTTTTCCGCTCTATCGAATGGCGGTATCCAGGTTGCAATCCGACGTTTCATCTTCAAGGGATCATCATTAACTTTCTTTTTCTAAATATGAAGTTTTTTTTTTCGTTGATATTGGCGTTATAAATATGAATGTGTGTTTTTATTTTTTTTATGTTTTTTAAATTTTATTTTTTTTTAATTATTTATTTTGCTTTGGAGTAAAAAATAAATGAACCTGTTTATTTAATTTTTATATTTCATTTTTATTAAAAATAAAGGTTTTAATTCTCCATTTAACACAAGAAACAAAATAAAATATTTTTATAGAATGTAAAAATTTCAGAACTATTTAAAATTATGCCAAATAAGCAATTAAAAAAAATAAAAACAAACAAAAAATAATAATAAAAAATAACATATGTTCATATTAATAACGCCAATATCATCTGAAAAACGATTAAAAAAATAAATTTCGTATTTAAAAAAGGAAGTTGATGATGTTCCCTTGAAGACGAAACGTCGGATTCCAAACCGGATACCACCATTGCATAGAGCGGAAAAAGTGGCAATGCAAAAGTGCAATCCAATTTGAAATCCGTTTTTAAATAAGCTCAGGAAAAAAATTAAACGATATTTCAATATTCCGACTTTTTTCCGCATATCTCCGGAAATACTCGGAATTTTAAAACTTTCTAGACGGAATTTCGTTAAGCACCTAAATGCGCAATTTTGCCTTAATCTGACTGACACTGTATCTCTTACGGTTTTCTAGTTCCCCATACATAGACTCGAATTCGAGCCACCCTGTGCATCGATTCTTGTGTTGTGCAACAAGAAATAATGTTTCCCACCACTTCATCATGGAAGCAAAGAAAACACGACAGAAGTAGTATAGAAAGGCTAAATGGTTAAACATTTTGCCTACCTTTTTAGGGTAAAATTTCAAGAAACCCCATTTTTGAAATTTTTCAAAAAATCCTCTTGGCCGAATTAGTTATGATTTTTTCCCCAAACCTGTGGACTAAGTGTGTGACAGTCATGTACTGCTTTGCAGGTACCGGGTGTTTTGCTATAAATGGACTCCTTCTTTAACTTTCTTAATTGACGTTTTAGAAAAAAACGTTCAAGAAAAAAATAAAGGGGGTGAAGTGAAGTTTTTTATGGCATAGCACTGTTGTATACAGGGTGTCCCATAAATGCGGGATTAAACAAAGTTATATTTTTTTAAACGGAACACCCTATATACTATTGCATATTTGGATTTTGCGGAGAATTCTAGACATATTTCATAAATAATGTTCTATACCTATCTGTTACTGTTTTTGAAATATTGCCAGTTGAAAATCGAACATTTACCAAGTTTGACAGCCTGTAAAATCTAAACGGCGAATGATAGAGCAAAATGGTTTGCACTTTCCTATCTTGGTTTTTCATAAGCTATCGCTTGACACTAATTTTTTATTTAACCAGAGGTTAAGAAATTCTGGTTAAATTTAACCTCTGGTTAAATCTAAAATTAGTGTCAAACGATAGCTTATGAAAAACCAAGATAGGAAATTGCAAACCATTTTGCTCTATCTTTAGCCGTTTAGATTTTACAGGCTGTCAAACTTGGTAAATGGTCGATTTTCAACTGTCAATATTTCAAAAACACTAACAGATAGGTATAGGACATTATTTATGAAATATGTCTAGAATTCTCCGCAAAATCCAAATATGCAATAATATATAGGGTGTTTCATTTAAAAAAATATAACTTTGTTTAATCCCGCATTTATGGGACACCCTGTATAAAACAGTGCTATGCCATAAAAAACTTCACTTCATCCCCTTTATTTTTTGTATTGAACTTTTTTTCTAAAATGTCAGTTGAGAAAGTTAAAGGGGGGGTCCATTTATAGTGAAACACCCGGTACAGATAGACAAAAGTGATTTATACAAAAATTTTAAATTTGTTTTAAGTGCCCTATTGCACGGGGTTTGCTAGTCCTCTACCGGGCGCCTCCCCAGGTGGCGGATAGGGGAATGCCCGCCAGATATGGATGGTACCGAGGAAATCAATTACTCGGGGCGGACCAAACCTAGCAATTCCGGCAGCGTCTGAACCCAGAATGGGCGGCTGCCAACAGCGTCTACATCCAAAGGGTCGGCTGAAATTAGAACTCGCCACGAGGCGTTTTCATGCCATTACCCTTCATCTATCAAAATTCTAAAACTAAAGTACCCCAGGCGAGTAGAGTGCAAAGCTCAGAATCTCGCCCTGACTGTCAGTCAGTCTACCTCAAGGATTCTGGGGGAGGTAAAAATTCAACAGACAATCACGAACAAAACTCAAGCAAGAAACAAGGACGCTCTAAGACCATATACATTGCTACATTTAATATCCGTACAATGAGACAGGAGGAACACTTAGAAGGTTTAGAGAGGGAACCCACCAACATCAAATTGGACGTCGTGGGACTGAGTGAAACTAGACTTGATGGAAAGCCACTACGATCCTCAAGTCAGGACATATGCTATTCCAACGCAACAGTAATTTCAACTCTCACACCGGCGGCGCGGCGTAGGAATACTGATTCACAGCAGACTGATACACCTTGTGACAAACCTCAAGGCCGTCTCAAATCGCGTCATCTATGCCGTCTAAATGACAGGTACTACATGCAAATCATACAAGGATATGCCTCTACTAGTGCTTCAACAGAGGAGAAATGTGAACAGTTCTATGAAGATCTCGCAACAGCTAAAGGCGCAGAAGAATCAAAATACACCATCATCACCGGCGATTTTAATGCAAAGATCGGAGCCAGAGAAACCACTGACCCACCGAACATCGGAAATTTCGGATTGAGAAGACGAAACACCAGAGGTCAAACCATGGTTGATTTTCTGTACAAAGAAAATATCTACTGCATGAATACTTTCTGTTAGAAACCACTTCAAAGGAAATGGACATGGAGAAGCCCCGATGCATGGTGCAACACGAAATGAAATAGACTACATATTCGCTTCTGATAGGTACATATGCACGGATGTGTCTACCCTCAATCGCTTCAACACTGGCAGCGATCATAGATTAGTGAGAGCAAAAATACAAATCAACGTCCACCTCGAACGAAAGAAGTTGATCAGTAAAAGAGCAATACCATCAAGGAACGAACTGAGAGAAAAGAGAGAAGAATACAAACAGCAAATAGAAAGGAAACTCCAACCAACCGAAGCCCTGCAAAACCTCGACATAAACAAGCTGACTATCAAAATTACCAAAACCGTCCGAGAAGCCACAAAAAAGGTTTGTTCTTTGAATAGAAGAAGGAACAATAAACTCAGCACCAACACGGTAAATCTGATTAACGAGCGCAGAAACACTAGTAGAGACGCACCAAGGTATGCAGCACTAAACAAACTAGTAGAAAGCAATACGGAGAGATATACGGACACACAACACGCAGCAGGTTCTCGAGGCCATCGAAGACAATTTAAATATGAGGGTATTGCGCTCCAAGACAGCAAAAGGAAAGATGGTAGTACATAAAATTAAGAACCACCGGCACCGGGGAGAAATCGTTTCGGACAAACCGGATATAGCGACACTTGTTTGGGACTTCTACTAAACCCTATATAACCCAACAGTTGAACAACCCAATCGGTTTCAGCAAAAACAGACCAGCCTCGGAAGAAATTCCCCCAATAGATGGACCTGAACTCACAATTGCAAGTAACTCTATAAAAACCGTAAAACACCTGGTGAAGACCGAATAACAATTGCGGAAACAATTGGATCGAAAACGTTAGAGGAAGCCATGCTTGTGCTGTTAAACAAATTCCCGGAAGAAGGAAGAATTCCCGAAACAAGGCAAAACGCCGAGGTAATACTTTTGTTCAAGAAAGGAGATCCCACAAACATCGAAAACTATCGACCAATCAATCAGCTTACTGTATCCTATACAAAGTGTTCACAAAGATAATCAATAACCGTCTAAGTAAGAAATTTGACTTCTACCAACCAATAGAGCAGGCTGGCTTTCCAAAAGGATACAGCGCAGTCGACCACATTCAAACGGTTCGCACACTAATCGAAAAGTGTACCGAATACAACGCACCCCTGCACATGGCATTCGTTGACTATCAAAAGGCCTTTGACTCCATAGAGATATGGGCAGTACTGGAAGCAATGAACAAGGCCAGAATAGACTCAAGGTGCTCGGATTTAATCAACCATATTTATAAAAATGCAACATTTCAAGTCAAAATTGATGAAGATCTACGAACTCAGAAAATTCAAGTACAAAGAGGCGTACGGCAAGACGACGCAATTTCCTCAAAGCTTTTCACTCTGGCACTACAGGGCGTATTTAAAAACATTAATTGGAAAAAAAAGGTATATGTATAGACGGAAAATACCTGAGTCATCTTCGATTTGCGGATGATATTGTACTTGTGAGCCAAGATGCAAACGAACTTGGGGAAATGCTGAACGAACTCAATCAAGCTTCCCAAGATATCGGCCTGAAGATGGATTTCCAGAAAACCAAAATACTGTCACCCGATAACGTACAAATAATATTAGATAATCACCCCTTAGAGACCGTGAAACAATATACTTACCTAGGGCACAACATTAAACTAGGTCGGGATAACCAAACAACAGGTCACGAGAAGAATTGGCTTGACATGGAAAGCCTCTGACAAGCTGAATTACATTCTAAAAGATCGAGAAATCCCCATCTGTCTCAAAAAAAAAGTGTACGTCGCGTGCATCCTTCTCGTCGCAACATATGATCTAGAAACAGCAACACTCACAGCACAAGACGTTTAAGAGTCTGCCAGAGGGCAATGGGAGGAGCAATGCTAGGAATTAGCTTTAGAGATAAGATCCGCAATACAGAAGTTCGCAAACGCACCAAAGCTACTGATGTTATAGACCGAATTGCTAGATCAAAGTGGCGATGGGCGAGTCATGTAGCCCGAGATGACGCCCAATGGACCCAGCGAATCGAAGAGAAGTGTTGGTAGACCTCAGGCGAGATGGCGAGACGATCTGCAGACCCTGGCCGGGAGAAACTGGATGCAACCAGCTCAATACCGATCGACGTGGAGGGAGGAGGCCTTTGTCCAGCAGTGGACGTTTAAAGGCTGAAACGAACGAACGAACGAACGCACTATTGTTTTAGTTTATACAGGGTGGCTCAAAAACCCTATTCTAGATTACATTTTAATTATAAGTTTACATGTTTAGATTATATTTTAATCTCTAGATATTTTCATGGTAACGTGTCCTATCCCTAAATTCAATAGTTTTTGTGATATTGACTTTTGAAAGTTAAGTATTAACGGTATTTTAACGGGTTTCATAGTCCAAACGGCTTGACTTAGAGCAAATTCGCCTCGCACTTTCCTATCCTAATTTTTCACAATTTATTTAGTGTTACAACTTTCGCATATAGCAGGAGGTGTGAAGCCTACACTTCCGCTCGGAAAATCGGTAATTCCGGTTAGACCGGAAACTGGTACCAGTAAGTAGCCCATGAAAAGCTAGGATATGGAAATGCAAACCGTTTTGCTATGAGCCAACCCGTTTGAAATATACTGCCAGTCAACATATCTCAATTTTCAAGCGTCAATGTCTTAAAAACTTTTAGGTATAGAACATGTTGTATAAAACTATCTAGAATTTCAAACAGAATCCGAAAACGTAATAATATATAGGGTGTTCCATAAAACATATAAGTGAACAAAGAAATCAATTTATATTTTTTAATAGAATCCTGCAATTTTAGATTTCCTTGATGTTTAATTGCAGCTTTAAGCAAATAGCTTTATGGCCCAGTTACTTCAAGCATCGATAACTTTATTCTTCACGTATTTACTATGATGACGATTGTTAATATAATTGCAACCATAGTAATTTTTCTAGGAAGAAAGTCATTCGGACTTGAAAAAACTAGTACTAACTCTAATATTCTAGTAGGGTAGTATGATTAACGCTCTGACTGATCAAGTGATTAATATAAAAGTATTTTGGCAAAAAAATTAAAAATCACCGGATTCGATTTAGTATGCATTAGCCATAAAAGAGCTTCTTCTACATTAAGGATGAAAAATTATTTATGGATGAACATGTCTTTAAAATAAGGTGCTACTTGGTCATCCTTTTCATTTATAAAAAGTGTGGGTTCTGATTTTTTGTCTTTAGCTTCATAATTTTAAGCTGAAATATGAGTTGACTTACGCGTGTGGAATCTGGATTCATATTGTTTCAATGAATAACCATAACTAACCCAAACTAAAATATTTTTCGATTTCTGATTATTATTATTTGTTCTATAATAATAATTATCAAACATCCCTGAATTGATATCAGGATAATAATTCAACCGATAATAATACAACTTATATAACCACTTCGCTATGTATGTTATGTTTGTATTAATATTTATTATTATTTCTTCCATAGCAAATGCAAAAAGAATATGAAGATATTATACGCGACGAATATAGAAGGAGTATTTTGAACGGAACACCCTTTCCAACAACGAAATCTCTAATCAATAGAAGAAGGACGTTAATGACTCCATCCGTCTCAAATTTAAATACCAGTTCTTCATCTTATGAAACTGCTACTGACGGATCCCAGAACAATAAATACATTTTGGGTGGAACCTTAACTATAAATGATCCCGAATGCTTCTCAGAGATACCAGGTTCAGTAGTAAATGATAGTGCTATAGAAAAAGAAAGGGACCTATCTCAGTATATTTTGAAAGCCGTAGAAAATATGGAATGCTCTGATATGGAGTTGACACATATTCCGTCACGATCTGTAATATCTCGAAAGGATCTTCTCGAAAAGGAGATAGAAAATGATATGGAACTTACCAGATCCACCGATCTGTGTCCGAATAACCTGAAGCGAAACCATCCTAAAAGTATTGACAAAGAGACCGCTAAAATCCAATCTAGAAATCTTGTATCTGAAAAGAGAAAAACTATTTGCAACTCTTTACTTTCCTCAGAATCACGTACGAGAAGCTTAATTTCTTCTGGCAGATCTACCAGTAATACAAGTCTGATATCTTCTGATAAATCCACGAACGTTCACAAAGATGTTTCTAGAAACTCAAGAAGATTAACTCGAGGTGCAAGTACCAGTTTATTGGAATCAAGTGAGTCCTTTTTATTTGGAAAAAATGCTGCTAAATCTAAAAAGATATTAACTTCTGAACTTAATAAAACTACATCTGCTATGTCAGAGTTGAAGTTGTCTTCTAAAACTTCAGCACGAAGATCAACATCAATGTCTAGTTTACAAGTAGCAGAAACAGATAACATAAATTCTACTTCATTATCCGAGTTAAAATTAAACTCCCAAAGTTTAAGAATTGCTGGAAATTCGATAATGCCTTCACTAAGAGTTTCTTCAGAAGTAGTAGACAAGCCTCAAAGTATATCGTTTTCAAATTGTTCCAAAATATGTAATGAATCTTCTAGAGATACATCTAAATATGGCAATAGGATTGCTACAGCCCAGGCTTCCAGCGAAAAACGAGCACGGAATAGTAATGGGGAAACTACAGGCTCTGCAATGTCTAGCCTTCAAATATCAAATTCAAAAGTCGCCAATAGGACCTTATCACGAAATTCCAGTAAAAGGAAGAGTATAAGTAGTCTTGCATCCTCGGAGGAAAGCGACTCTCGCCCCTTACAACCCGTTATTGACAATATATTAAAAACCTTACAAACTCCTGAGTTCATAACGATTCGCAAAAAAAATGGTGTCAGTTCAGATTCCAGATCGGTCGCATCTGATGATTCCGAAATACTCTCACCGCAAAAGCAGTTTAAAAAAGCTATTCACAGAAATAACTTGAAGGAGCCTATTTTAAATACTAGCGCTTATAGCGGTAACGAAGACGGGTCTGAAAATGAAAATTTAAAAAATCTTAGTAATATATCTAAAATGCCAACAATAAATCCCGTCGAATGCCCCATGAAATCATTGGTTATAAATATTGTAAAATCACCGGTAATTGAGTCAAATAATAAAGAAATACAAGGTAAAAACAGGAGAAAGACTCTGGGATATACGAGGACTAGAAAACAAGAAATAACTTCCTTCTCTGGAAGTAGGCGAAAATCTTTAAGTTTCCAACAGAAAAATCTTGGTGACAGATCGTCGACGATGAATGGTTCGAAAGTTATTACAAGATCAAAAACAAAACCTGATAATCTTCATAAGGCTACATTAGATGATACGACTAATGTCCCTGGGAACGAAAGTTCAGACAATAGCAACTTGCCTAAAGTAAAAAAGAAGTTACGGAAGCTTTATAATCCGGACGATTCCATACATGTTGAGGTTGATGATGAAAAGGAGAGAGAAGAGAAACGAAATCAAATCAGAAGAAGAAAATCGGATGTAGGTGTATTCATAAACCCTGTAGAGATTTTAAAGGCGGGTTACAAAACAGCGCCAAGTGAAACTATAGCTGATAATGACACAAGTAACGTAACGCCTCCAAAACGTACCCGGAAAGTAAATAGCAAAATGAATAAACTAGCTTCTTTGAATAGTTCAGCCGATGAACAATTGGAGTTATTGAAGGAAGTGTTAAGCAAACAGACCAAAGTGCTTCCAGAGTCGACAACAATCCAAATAGTGGAGGCGCCTGTAAGCAAATCTAAAAAAGACACGCTTGCTCAAACACCATCTAGAAGAAAATCAAATAGACTTATTAAGCCTACATTTAAAGCGCCTTATTTGAAGAACGGGAAATTAAGTTCCGATGAAGAAAACAGCATTGCTATTACTCCAATAAATAGGAGAAGCACTTTGGAGTTTATGCCACATTCTCAACTTATCTCACGTAAAAAGAAGCCAAAGAAGAATAATGATACCACAAAACTGTCTACAATTGTCTGTACTAAGCTTCACAAGGCGGATGTTCAGGTAAACTTCCTCTTTACAATTTCTCTATTTATAATTTGAAATATATTAATGTCAAGAGTAGGGTGTAAATCGTCCGCTTTACGACATACCAACGTAAGTGGCATAAAGTAAAAAAAATGATTTACGCCGTCAGATTATATATTCATATGACAAACCGCTGAAACTGTTTTTTCATAATACCTCTCTGAAAACTATCATTTTCGACGTCTTTGTAGAGCAAAGAAAGTATGTATTTCCGGTGCGCCCGCACGGGAAAAGTTTTCCCGCTCCGTAATTTTAAGTGCTAAATTTGCAGTTATTTAGTCACAAAATAAGCATAAAGTATAATAAATTGGGTTAAAATTTTACAGCGATGCACTCTACAAAATTAATCTAGTCCATTTTAGCGTCAATAGTCTAATTTTAAGTAAAATTATTTTATTTATTCTGACCTTATTTATCAGAAACACATCAACATTAGCTGCGTATTCAATTACAACAAAGCATACAAAGACATTTCCATAGCAACGCTTGATGAATATTAGATAAAAATACCTGTGTCTTGCTTGTCTTGCAAGTTTGACGTTTGCTTACATTTTAATACAAAATGTATTATGACATAATTTTGGATACGTAAAATTATAATAATTTTATGTTTATGTTTTGATTTCAGAGAGGTATTATGAAAAATATCGTTCATTACACGTCCAGAAACGGCTTTTCCTTCCACCACTTCCGGTGTTCGGCTACGCCTCATACCAGAAACTGTCGTGCGCGCACCGGAAAAGCCTAGTTTCCGGACTGGTAATTAAATATACTATTTCGAACACGTACCAGTAATAGATCAGATCAGATAGATCGTTTGGGTATTCCAACTGGACAAAATTATTTATTTTGAGTTTTGTTATAAAAATATTGTTTTGAGAACCAATAAACTCTCGAAAACAAAATTTAATTAGAAATAAAACGCATTAAAACAGTAAAATTAAGTTTAATATAACTGAAAATTATATGTTTCACAAGGTAACCAGAATAAACTACGAAAAGTATAAAATTAAAAAAAAAATCAAAAGGTGTACAGGGTGTCCCAAATTCAAGCCTCATCATTGGGATCTCGGAAACTAGAAGAGATACGAGGTCGGTTAAATTAAGGCAAAGTTGCGCAATCTGATGATGATTAAGATGCCACCTTAAAAGTTAAAAAAATCCTAATAGTTCCGAAGATATTTAGAAAAAACCGAATATTCGCGATTTCATTTTTATTTTTTTATGACTCTATTTGAATAGATATTACAAAATAAATTTCATATTCTTATTGCCACTTTTTCTGTTCTACAAGATGGTGTTATCAGATTTTCAAACCGACGTTTCGTTTTTGAGCTGCCATCATCAGCTTTGGTTTTTTAAATACGGCCCTGGATTATTTATTACGGATTTTAAGAGCATCTAAAGTCCCAAAGCCAATGATGTATCGCGCTTATTCGAAAAATTCCTATTAATGACATTTTCCATAAGACCTTATGTGTTAGAGAGAGACAGAAAACATATTTTTGGTAAAATTTTACCAGGAAATCATTAAAATGATTTTTTTGAATAAGTGCGATACATCATTGGTTTTGGGACATTAGAAGCTCTTAAAGTCCGTAATAAAAAAATCCAGGGCCGTATTTAAAAAAACAAAGTTGATTATGGCAGCTCAAAAACGAAACGTCGGTTTGAAAATCTGATAACACCATCTTGTAGAACAGAAAAAGTAGCAATGAGAATATGAAATTTATTTTGTAATATCTATTCAAATAGAGTCATAAAAAAATAAAAATGAAATCGCGAATATTCGGTTTTTTCTAAACATCTTCGGAAGTATTCGGATTTTTTCAACTTTTAAGGTGGCATTTTAATCAGCATCAAATTGCGCAACTTTGCCTTAATTTAACCGACCTCGTATCTCTTCTAGTTTCCGAGATCCCAATGATGAGGCTCGAATTTGGGACACCCTGTACAGTACTACATTAGATTAGAACATATTTAACGCAAACCCCAACTTAAAAAGGTACATTTTTAGAATCTTGTAATAACAAACCTAAACAGAAATAGACAAAATAAATTACTGAGAAATATTTTCTGTCAAAAAGATATAAACTTAACAACATAAAAATCAATTAAATTCAATAAACTTTTCTTTAATTCACCTATCAGTCATCAGAAGAACTACTTTCTTCATAGTTTGAGGAATCTTCCGTTGAGTATCGATCTATCGAGCTTTCTAGAGTACTTGTATTAGGGGAATTGGTTACCTCTACCTTAGAAGGAATGAGCAAACTCAATACTTCACTGGGAAATGAGCTGTATTTTCATTTGCGGATATCTCTGAGGCTGTTGATTAAGGCATCAGATGTAATTATTAACATGATTAATGAATCATTATTCGTGGAAATTCGGGAATTTTTTCTTGTATGACGTTCTCTAAATCTTCGAGTCTTTGTGCCGGGCTTCCTGAGCTTCTTCAGAAAGCATACCTATGGGAACGCATGAGTTTTGGACAATTTCTATACTATGTACTAAAATTTTATGGAGGGGGCATATAATACCAAGAGTAATGACTTAAATATATTTTTCTTGTCTCATCTGCCAATTTCTTAAAAGCTAAAATATTAATATCAAAACTTGAAGATAAGGCTCTTAACAAATTATCCAAATTTTTAATCAATGTTACATCTAACCCCGTAATCTCAGCGCTTAATTCAGGATCTTTAAAAAAACGGCGTGCAGTGTTCCCATCGTTTGTTGATCCAAATCGTGGTTTTGGTTTGTCTACTTGTCCTGTATTTCTGTTTTTCGCTGTTTAATGATAGTTTTATCGTGTTCATCCTCAACTTGCCATTTTCTTACAGTGAGTTTGTATGTTATATGTAGAAGGCATTCAAAACAACGGATCCACGCGTGGAATGTAGACAATCCAAAACCAAAATGAGCCTCATTGCTCTTGAATTCTGATACCTCATCATTCATGTTGTTTGGAGTAGTTTGGCACAAATAACATTTTTGAGTCGAATTATTTTCAGTCAAAACGTTACATATTTTTCCATCAATCATGGTTAAGTGCATACTATGAGTAATGGATAAAGGGTAAACTTGAGTTTCTTTGGAAAAAAAAAACTTTATTGGTGGGCAATACATTGTCGAAGATGGGCATGGATTTTGCCAAACAATATTATTTTTATTATCATGCAACTGAATCGGAACAAAAGAAAATACAAACAAATATTCATCCGTGAAACTAACATCAGAGAATTTTTGTTTATAATTGCTGTGACCAGAGCTTCCGTCGCATTCCCACTTACTAATAAGGGTAAATGATGAGGTATCAGTTTACACATTACTTTCAAAAACTGGGCTTTGGGCACTTACTAATCGTCTAGCCGTTAAATCCAATATAGTTTGCAAATTAATTTCTGCGCTTAATTCGGATAAAAAGAAATATTCTTTGGCAGGACAGCAAGCTATTTTAGATTTTGCTAAACTATAATAGGATGGAAAGAGTTTGTGTCTTGTTTTTAAAGCCCGTTTTCTAGTTTGTTTATATGAATGAGAATTAAGATTTGCATCAATGTAAAAGACAATTGCCTCATCGCTGGTTAGCAACCGATTCCTACTAAGATTTTGCATTTTTTTAAAATTAGATAAACTTTCCACACTTTTATCAAGATTTTTAATTAAACTAGCAGCTTGCTTGTTCCCCGATATTCGTAGAGCTACTTCACTAGCAGTCGCCAATTCAGAAACACTCCAAGTTTTTGTAATATCTGAAACACGTCTTTTTTTGGTTTTAAATGAAGATTCCTCAAAAGATTTTTGGGGTCTGCCAACATTTCGTTTACCGTGAGATGACGTGGATGATTGCGGAAGGCTTTTGCATATTTTAAATTTGATTTCCTCTCCTGTCATACAATCCGCATATTTAGCCAAAAATTGTTTTTCGGATCTGCGGCATGTTGCCCATTTTTCCCAAAATTTTGCGCATATACTTGAAAATTTTTGTTGCGTATCTCTTAATGATTCTTCAGTTGAATCTTGTAAATTGAACTTGAATTTAAATGTTTTTCATTTCTAGGGTACTTTAGCTATTATTGAAAAAAATCCATTTTGGTAATGGTATGGACTCTAAAAAAAAATGATGGAGTGAGTTTTGACAGTAAAACGTTACATGGTATTAGTGTGTAAGAGTGTAGCTACATGTAAAAAAATTAGCTTGGATACATTAAGAAATGCTTTAACAAAATTGCCTTGCGAAATTATATTTACAATATTGCTGACCCATACTATTAACCTTATTTAAAATATTGTTTAAGGGTATTATTTAATTATAAGCTCAAAATAAAATAGTACTTACCCTCATACTTAAAACCCATCACCAAAAATGTTTAAACTTTGCTTATTAAATTGAATATAAATGTTCACATATGCTGTAAATCTGCAACTGAAAACTAATTAAAAATATACTTACCTTATCACCCAGTGTTTTTGTCTAATATTTATGGACAAACATGTTTTTTCCTGAAAATTTCTTTCTTATCATTATATCTAGACCTTTTTTTTTATCAAACATAAATGTTTTGTTGTTTAGCGCGATAGTGAATATTGTCCAGTAAAAAAGCCCATTCAAATCACTGTGCGCCGGTTTGTCATATGAAAAGTACAGGGTGTCCGGAAATAATGTTCCAATAATTTCAGGTGTGATTCTACATAAGAAAACATGAAGATTTTTTCATATGAACCTGGGTCCGAAAATGCATAGTTTCCAAGATTTTCCAAACTTAAAAAAAAATAGTTTTTTTTATTAATATCTTAAATATCCTTTTACCGATTTTGCTGAAATTTGGTAGTGTTGTCTGTAATAACAAGGGGCTCATCTAGCCTTAATTATATTTAAAATATGAATTACAGTGGCGTCCCGGGAGGCATCATACCGAATATTATTGACAAAAAAAATGTGCGCCACTGACTTTTTTGATCATTTTATATTTTTTTCATATAAAGCAAATAAAAATACAACATTTTTGCTTCTTGAATTGTTTTCGTATCTTGCTTCGTTTTCGAGGAAAAAAAATAAAAGCCAGTTTATTACATTTCCAAACTTTTTTTTTAAATCGATTTTTTTATTAATATCTTAAATATGCTTTTACCGATTTTGTTGAAATTTGGTAGTGTTATTTGTAATAATAAGCGGCTCATTTAGCCTTAATTAATGAAGTCCAGTGGCGTCCCGGGGGGCTTCATACCGGATATTATTGACAAAAAAATGTGTGCTACTGACTTTTTTAAATTTTTTTAATTTTTTTCCTATTAAACAACTAAAAATACAACATTTTTGTTTCTTGACTTGTTTTCGTATATTGCTTCATTTTCGAGAAAAAAAAATAAAAACCAGTTTATTACATTTCTTTAGGGTAGGACAACAAATTTTACATCACTGGGTAACTATTATTATTTTCTGGAAATCAATGGCTTATTCTATTCATAGAAATTGTCCTAAAATTGTTGCAACCGTTAATTTTTTTCTTTTTTTGTTTCATCGCGGGATGTAATAAAGATTTATTTTTCTCTGGAAAGCGCAGCAAGTTCTATCTAAATAAATCATCAAGGGAGGCTTTGATTGACAAAAGCCTAAGGTACAGTTGGCATGACAACCAAAAGTCCTGTCAAAAATTATTGGACTAAATAAGAGATAAGAGTTCTAGTCTACTTATTTGAGTTTTAAAAATGCCAGAATATTCGTTTGAAGAAATGACCGACATGCATTTTATGTACGGTAGAGCTAACGGTTCTGCTCTAGAAGCACGCAGATTATATCAAGAGGCCTTTCCAACTCGCCGACTTCCTTCTGATAAGTTATTTAGTACCGTGCATCAAAGGCTGAGTGAAATTGGTACTTTCGCGCCAAAGAAGAGTGATTGTGGAAGAAATCGTAACACACGGACTCTGGAAGCAGAAGAAAGGGTTCGGTTCTGGTGTCATATAAGCACCGTCGATTTTGAAGCTTTTTTTGGGTTCAATGGAAAGATTACATCAAATGGGACACATTAACGCAAAAAAATTTGCGGATGAAGCACATTTTCGGAAAATAAATTGAAAATAAAAATTAAAATTTAACATACATTTTTTCCTAATAAACACAATTCCAGTACACTTTGTCCTGAGGTATGGTCGCAGAAGGTTAATAATAACATAATATAAAGCTGCTTCTCTTAAAAATTGCAAATAAAACTGTTTTTTGCACTTTAAAACGATAATATAATATTTACGAGATAAACGTCAACTTGACTATTTCTTAACCATGACTGTTGGCTTAGCCAAGGCCACCTATTGTAGTATAGGTGGTCTTGGCTTAGCACGGCTCAGCTGTCTGTTGTACGGGTAGATGTTGCCAAGTGTAATTTCAATTTGGTTCTAAAATACAACAGCCTCGTGTTGAATATGTTTCAAAAGTACTGTGGGACGAAAACTTCTTATAGATAATGATTCTTAATGGCTTTGTTTAATAAAATAACAATATGTGATTTACTAGAATTAGATGTTACGTGGGTCACTTTTAATAATAAGTCATATAAATTAATTTATTTAGTTTATTGAAATAGATACAAATTTAAAAGGTCATTTGGATTAGTTTAAGAGAGTATCACGCGTAGTGCGTTTGTTTTGTTACTTTGGGTTAATTTTGATTTTGTGATGGGCGGGGTTGGTCAAGAGCGTAGCGCGCTCGTCTCAATGCGCTTGTTTGGCTAATTAAAGTTAGTTTCGATTATTTTTGCTTCATCTGGAAATCTGTCTCTACTTTGATTAATTAGGGTTGGTCTGGGTTAGTTTTGTTTAGTATGGGCTAGTTTTGGTTAGTCTGGGTTGGTTTTGCTTAGTTTGGGATAGCGAAGAGACAAGCGCGCGTAGCGCGTTTGTCTCTTTACTTTGGTTAATTAGGGTTAGTTTGGGTTAATTTTGGTTAGTTTGGGTTAGCTTTGGTTAGTATGGGTTGGTTCTGGTCAGTCTGGGTTGGATTTGCTTAGTTTGGGATAGCGAATATAAAAGCGCGCTAGCGCGCTTATCTTTTTACTTTGGTTAGTTTGGGTTAGTCTGGGTTAATTTTGGTTAGTATGGGTTAGTTTTGTTTAGTCTGGGTTAGCTTGGGTTAGTTTTGGTTAGTTGTGGTTAGGCTCGGTTGGTTTTGCTTGTTTGGAATAGCAAAGAGACAAGCGCGCGTAGCGCGCTTGTTCCTTTACCTTGGTTAATTAGGGTTAGTCTGGGTTAGTTTTGGTTAGTCTTGGTTAGTTTGGATTAGTGTGGGTTGGTTTTGGTTAGTTTGGATTAGTATTGGTTAGTTTGGGTTAGTGTTGGTTATTTTGGGTTAGCTGTGGTTGATTTACTGACGTGCGTAGCGCGCTTGTCTTTTCAAATTATTTCATTTTATGACAAATGTACTTGGTCTAGGACATTTACTGGGAAATGGACAAATTGAGTCATCTGTGCACCGTAAGTAAACTTTTATTACTTATATGTATATACATGTATGGCTAAACAGCCAGGGTTAGTTTTGCTTAGTATGGATTACTTTTGGTCAATCTGGGCTAGTTTGGGTTAGTTTACGTTAGTCTGGACTAGTTTTGGTTGGTTTGCATTAGTCTGAATTAGTTTTGGTTAGTTAAGAGACAAATTGGAGCTTATTTGGTTAGTCTGAGGCATATAAGGAACAAGCGCGCACCGCTTGTTTAGTTACTTTCACAAGTTGTTATTCTACTTTATGAAACATGCTCCTGGACTTTACAAGTCTGACAACATTGCAAGTAAATTGTCATCATTAACGTCATATTGGGAGAGTTTTCGCATTTAAATGTCACTCATTTATAAAATTTCTTTTTCAATTTTTGGCGTCAAAAGTGCTTCATCCGCAAATTTTTTGGCATTAATGTGTTTCATTTGATGTAATCTTTCCATTGAACCCAAAAAATCTTTAAAATCGACAGTGCTTATACGACACCAGACCCAAGGGTTCTTCGAACGGTTGAAGTAAATCCCTATATCAGCACCAGAAGAATTTCTTTACAAGAAAATATTCATAAGAGTACTGTATGGAAAATTTTGCACGAACAACTCCTATATCCCTATCATTTACAAAGAGTTCAAGCGCTAAAACCTCAAGACTTTGAACCTAGAGCACAATTTTGCCGATGGATGCAGACAAGATAGCATCAGGACCGTTCCTTTATCGATTGATTGTCTGTTATTCACAGACGAAGCTGGATTTACGCGCGAAGGCGTTGTTAATTTTCATAACAACTATATGTGGGCCGACGAAAATCCCCATCAGATTCTTCAAAGTCGATTTCAAGATAAATTTTCCATTAACGTTTGGGCAGGTATTTTGGGAGATAGACTAATAGGACCGTATGTTTTACCTCAGCGTTTAAACGGGCCGGCATATTTTAATTTTTTATTAAATACTTTGCCAGTTTTGTTGGAAGACGTACATGCTGCCAAGAAATACGCAATAAACAAGGCGTTTTTCAGCGAGTGAGATGGTCAATGAGGGGTCGTTTAGAGAACTGCATTGAGATGAATGGAAGATACTTCGAACATGTATTGTAATATTTTTTCATTTTTGTTAAAATGTTTTTTTGTATTATATAATATTAAAGAATATTTTACCTAGTGGCGCTATATCCCTTCTCTGATGTTTTCATTTAAATAAATTTAATAATTTTAATCTACTTGGGGCTGAATTGGCCTTTCATCATTATAGGATATTTAAAATAGTAATAAAAAAACGATTTTTTAAAGAAAAATTGGCACCCTGTATCTTGGAAACTGCATTTCCGAACCCAGGTTCATATGAAAAAATATTCATGTTTTCTTATGAAGAATCACCCCTGAGATTATTCGAGAGGTATTTCCTGATGCAGGACAGGATTTTTGGTTGACTGGAGTGTATGGAGGCTTTTGTCAATCAAAGCCTCCCTTGATGATTTATTTAGATACAACTTGCTGCGCTTTCCAGAGAAAAATAAATCTTTATTACCCACCAGCTTTTGATGTCAAATTTGTTGCCCTAAAGAAATGTAATAAACTGGTTTTTATTTATTTCTCGAAAACCAAACAAGATACGAAAACAATTTAAGCAACAAAAATGTTGTATTTTTAGTTGTTTAATAGGAAAAAAAATTAAAATGTTTTAAAAAGTCAGTAGCGCACATTTTTTTGTCAATAATATTCGATATGATGGCCCCCAGGACGCCACTGGATTTTATATTTCTAATCTAATTAAGGCTAAATGAGCCCCTTATTATTATAGATAACACTACTAAATTTCAACAAAATCGGTAAAAGCTTATTTGAGATATTTATAAAAAAAAAAATCGATTTTTTGTTTAAAGTTTGGAAATGTAATAACCTGGATTTTATTTTTTTTTTCTCGAAAACGAAGCAAGATACGAAAACACTTCAAGAAGCAAAAATGTTGTATTTTTAGTTGCTTAATATGAAAAAAGTATAAAATGTTTAAAAAAGTCAGTGGCGCACATTTTTTTTTGTCAATAATATTCGTTATGATGCCCGCCGGCCGCCACTGGACTTTATATTTTTAATATAATTAAGGCTAAATGAGCCACTTATTACTGCAGAGAACACTACCAAATTTCAGCAAAATCAGTAAAAGGATATTTAAGATATTAATAAAAAACCGGTTTTTTGTTAAGTGTATCTTGGAAACTATGCATTTGCGGACCCAGGTTCATATGAAAAAATTTTCATGTTTTTCATGTTTTCTTATGTAGAATCACTCCTGAAATTATTCGAACGGTATTTCCGGACACCCTGTATATTAAGAAATTAAGAACATCTAATCTAACGGGGTAACTCGATTTTTGACATTATGACACATACGTCGGTATGCCGTAAAGGGGACGAAATAGCCCTCCGACAGGATGTAGGCAGGTGTGCACTCTACGAAACCTGCTAAGTATATAAAAGATTGATACTGATCTCTGTTATATTTTGCTGGTTATAATAGAGCCTATGTTGAAACTTCATAAATATTTATGAATTTAATGAGTGTGTTTTTTATTATATGATGCCACAGGTCTAATTAAAATATTAACACTTCAGGATTAATTTATTCATAGGATCACGGCTGTATGTTTGAATGTAGAAATAATTAACGGATATTCAGCCAATAAGGTTTATTAAAAGTTGATTTGTTTTGCGTCCAAGCTTTCGGTCAATATATCGTGACCTTCGTCAGGGCTAAAAATTATTTTATATACTAATGTACAATATATAACAATTTCGAAAATATCACGGCTCTGTTGTATCCGGTTGTATTTATAATACATTCGGAACAAAGGTGTTAATCCGAATGTTATTTCTAGGAGTAACTTGATAATGAAAAGTCCTGGGATTTCACATAGTTTTCTACTATCTTGAGTATTTCTTCTTTGTTAGCTGTAATCCTTCCTTGTTTGTCTCTTATACTTGATATGTTTGCTTTTCCTTGAGAAAGCTTTTGCCTTAGTACTTTTAAGTTGCCATTATTTTCTATCATCTTTTTGTTAGTTATTAGGTTCCTTCTTTCTTTTTTAGTATTTACGACCACTTTTGTCCTTGTCATTCGGTGATCACAACCGATTGAAAACTTATTGAGAACTGACATGACACATCATCTACTATTTCCTTTTTATCTGCAAAAACAAAATCGATCGTGTTCTTTGTGTAGCCATTCGGATGTGCCCATGTTCATTTGCGTTGTGGTTTTTTATTAAAGAAGGAACTCATTTTGTAGAGGTTGTTTTGTTGTAAGTAATGTAGAAGTCTTGTTCTTCGCTCGTTTCTTGTGCCATAACCATGATCCCTCATTGAGGTTGCTGATGGATCTTGTTTTCTCCTCAACTTTGAATTGAAATCGCCTGTTAGTAATGTATAGTGAACAGGTTTTTCTCGCAGAGCTTTGTCAATATTGTCGTAGAAGAATTCCAGTTCTTCTTCATCGGATGTTGATGTAAGTGCATATGCCTGTATGACTTTCAGGCTGTATCTAGAGTTCAGCCTTAAAATTAGATAACTGACTCTTGGGCTTATAACCCTAATCTCCATTATATCAAGTATGAGTCTTCTACGGATGCTAAAACCGATTCCTCCTTCTGATGTATCGTCGTTTCCCTTGTAGTGGAATAGATGACCAAACTTTAGGGTTAATTGTTTTTCATCTCTTCGTCGCACTTCACTCAAACCTACAATATCCCATTTTATGCTTTTAAGCTGTTCTTCCATTTCTAATAGTTTATGATCTGATAGTAGAGTTTTGGTATTGTAGGAAGCTATATAAGCGGTGTTGTGATCCAATTAGCGAACTTTTGCCTCCCCCAGATCCGCTGAGGCATCCCTCGGAAGAGGGGTGGGATTTACCCACCTGGGGACCAAATCCTTTGTTTTTAAAATTCGCCATTTTGTTTCTGTATGAGGGGGGGTTTAGCCATATTCTTCCTCGCTGGCCAGGCGGGTTGGAAGACGGACGGGATAGGGAGGGAATAAGACGAATTTTAGTAAAGATCTTAGAGGTTTAGGACATGTTTTACCCCGGCAGTCTGGAGGGGAGGAAAAAAGTGCTCGCTTCAGGCAGGGTCGCCACTCTCTGTGGTAGGACTATTTACACCGGGATCGTGTAAAGTTCTTGCCTGCTACCTATAGGAGATACCTGAATCATATAATTTCTTGGAAAAGACAATTTATTCATGTGAGCTGTACGTTGGAGGTTTGGCAATCAAATATACATACCGGAAAAGTAATATTCTAGGACTCTTATTTGCGACTTCCTAGCGACCCTTAATAATAGGAGAATAACGGAACGAGAATGTTGTAATTTTCTGACGACATGATTGCTATATAAAATAGGATCAAAACTGAAACCACCGAAAGGTAGTGTTTAACATAAATCAAAACTAATATATAAAATACTTAAGTGACTAACTCACTCATTATTACTATTCAGCTTAAACAACTTAACACAGAAAGCTGCATTTTGGCATACAAGTTTTTTTGAGGGTGTAGGGCTTCTATAAGGAAAGGAGTTTTTGAAATCGCATTTCAAGGATTGAAACAACTGTAACAAATTGAACAGTTGTTTGTCACTTTATAATGAAATACTAGCTCAGTCGCCAATTTGTGAGGATAAATTTAGTTGGACACTAATTTCTAGCGAAAGTTAATTTATTTAGTTTAATTAAGTATGAGATTCGTTTTTTCTGAAGGGGTGAGTTGTCTCTTTCATTAATTATATTTTTTGATATTGTGGGCGCCAGAGTTCTTAGAGACAATGCGAACAGAAAATGAATACTTAGATATCAATAACTATAAACATAAGAATGTCGAAAGTTGTCCTTATAATTCGAGTCTCACAGATCTCGATCTTGCGATAAAGTAAACAAAATAATTTTAAAACAATAATATATTAATTTTATAATTAATTTACAAATATGAGTGTTGACATTTGCAAAATTGAAATCTATATAATCAGATGTAAATATAACTTATGAACTTTTAGTTTTTGAATAAATTGACTAGCAATGAGAATGAAAATTAATGTAAAAGATTAAAACGTTAACAGTGGTCTTTACAAATTTATTTCTCTTCTGATTGGCTAATACTTAGCTTGTCCAACTATCCTGCAACCATGCAACCGTATTGGGACCCTACTGGAACCGTTTCTGCCTATTCCCAAGTTCAGTTGAGTTAGGGCTATTTAGGGCTTACTGGTCATCTCAGTGTCGGCTCCCTGTAAAGGTCTGGCACAGCGACGAATACCTACTTGCCAAGCACGATGTATTCTTCAGCCAACAATATTTACATGCAAAAAATAATAATAATCCAGTCTTAGACCAATGTATATCGCTAACAAAAAATTATTCAGGGAAATATCCTGTGGATCTCAGTTGGACGATTACACAGGAGGAAGTAATCAACAATTTGAAAATTTACTGGTTAAAGCAGGTATAATCGACAACTTAAATTACAATTTTAAGTTGAGCAAAAATTTTAAATAACTACTGTTACTCAAGATATTATTTTTCTTATCACTGAAATTTAAAATTCGAAAGAAAATTATGAAACTACATCCCAAACAGTGGCTCTCGGCAACTCTAAGTAAAAGGTAACTTGAATTTAATGATAAATAGAAAAATGAGGTACAACCTCTCAATAAACGAATCTTATAACTCCAAATAAGTAAT
>MU183030.1:84160-101517 GCA_016904865.1 Pissodes strobi | reverse complement strand
ATGTGTCTACTTAAGTTGGCAACATATGGGAAACTTTTTTATTATTAATTTTACGAGAAAAAGTTATTCTTTATGAAAAGTTCTGCAGGATCGAAAATCTAGAATACAACCATCAGATATTACATTTTTTCAGTCGTGTACGGGGTATGTCAAAAAATATGAATGTTGCTCAAGAGTAAAGTACCTTTATTTTTGACAATATCGAAAACTGTTATTAAAAAAACTTGATCAGAAGTAAAAACTACGTTCAAATATGTAATTGCATCCTGCTACTTAAAAAAAAAATTTTTAGAAATTTTTCTGTTTACCTACCGATACCGAACATTTATCTTTTTATTACAAACATGATAACATTTCCGTTCCGTTCAAAAACTAATAAGGAAATTCTCACAAAACAAAATAATTAATAATAAACAGTAATCTCTTAGTTTTATTGAACACTTGATAAACTTTCAAATACTTAATGTCTGTCTTATAATATTTTAGCGATGCATTTAAATGAATAATACCATCATAATTCATTTTGTTGTAATAATTTTAACCATCATTATTAGCTCCTTCAATTCACTAATGCCTCAACATATCCGCATTCTCTGTCAATGCAGGTAATTGCCTATTAGTTTCTGAACGGAACCGAAATCTTATCATGTTTGTAGTAAATAAAAAAGATAAATGTTCGGTATCGGTAAGTAAATTGAGAAAAATTTATATTTTTTTTAAGTAGCAGGATGCAATTGCATTTTTGAACGTAGTTTTTAGTTCTGATCAACTTTTTTTAATAACATTTTTCGATATTGTCAAAAATAAAGGTACTTTACTCTTGAGCAAAATTCATATTTTTTGACATACCGCGTACATGACTGAAAAAAATTAATATCTGATGATTGTTTTTTAGTTTTTAGATCATGCAGAACTTTTCATAAGGAATAACTTTTTCTCGTAAAATTAATAATAAAAAAGTTTCCCATATGTTGCCAACTTAAGTAGACACACTGTATATATATATATATATATATAATAATAATAAACGGCTTTTATTTTCAGAAATAGTAATACATAAAACATAATGGTAAACATAATATCAGAAATGAAGGAAACACTAAAAGAGGGAAGTGCACCCACCCAGGCGAAGTCTAGCCTATGGCTACTCTCACTCAACCTTTGCGAGCCCACCACACCTCTCCAACTTAAACATAAAAACAAGTAAATTATTAACATCACTACACTAAATAAAACTAAAAAAAGAACCTCAAGAAAAAATCGTTGATCACCAAGCACAAGAAGAGAAAGAGCGTCAAAATACCCGCATACATACCAATTTAAAATCATCTTAAGCAGCACCCTTCCATTATTTTTAATTTTATTTTAAGGAAGGGGCCATCCAAGTCGCCCATCGCAGCACCCCGCTGACCAGACTACCGTCCACGCAATTGTTCACAATATAAGTGAGATCGGGGTTTATACTTAAACTTCTTAATATTATAAAGTTTAAATTCTTCAGGCAGTGAATTATACAGATTAATAGCATTGAAAGAGAAACTTCTTTTAAACATAGCTGTTTTATGTCTGGGCATTGTGAGTTTTTTACGAAATCTTACATTTACTTTAGGAATATTATGTCTAGGGATAAATTTGCTTTTTATTAATTCAGAAGTATTTGGCTTGTTAATAGTTTTATGTATAAAATTTCCCAGGTGATAAGTCCTGCGATTACTCATATTGAGCCAGTTGCATTCCGACACTTTCTCCGAGATGTGGTCGTATTTTCTAAGGCCAAATGTCAATCTGCAGCAGGCGTTTTGGACTTTTTGTATTCTGTCCTTATCAATGTCATATAGACAGGGGCCATAAATAAAATCGCAGTATGTAAAATGAGAGAGGCACAACGATTCACAGAGAATCTTTTTTAAATTAAAACTGAAAATATGTCTATTACTGTATAATACTTTTAATGAGCAAAAGGCTCTTTTAATAAGCTGTTTAGATGTTCACCATCGTCAATCAACAATCCGAGATTCTTTACAGCAGAGACAAAAGCTAGAGGCCTGCCATCAATTTGTAGATTTAGTGAATTCTTAATAATATTTCTCTTAAAATTGCTACCGAATCATAACACCCTTGACCTATCCGAATTTAGGTTTAAATTATGTTCATCTGAAAGTGCTTTTATAGTATTGAAGTCCCTAGAAATATTTTGTCCAGCTTGTAAAATGTCCGAGTGCTTAAACGAATAATATAGCTGCGTATCGTCAGCATAAGCCTGCGTCATACAATAAATCGGAGATGTGATTATATCGATTGTGTATATAATGAATAACAAAGGAGAGAGGATAGAACCCTGAGGCACTCCAGAGCGAATGCCCACCCTGCCAGATTCGACACCCTCATATACCGCTCTGAGACCTATTACTTAAAAAAGATTTAATAAATTCCAATGCAAGTTGGTCAAAGCCATAGTATTTTAACTTAGCACAAAGTAGCCGATGGGCAACTGTATCGAATGCTTTTGAAAAATCCAGCAGAATGAGCACACTCACGTCGCCCTCGTCAGACGCCTTAATGATCTCATCAAGGACTGCTGTTAAGGCAGTGGCTGTGCCAAAGTCCCGCCTAAAACCACATTGGATATCAGGTATCAACCTCTTAGACATGAAATAACTATAAACTTGTTGGTAGAGAACTTTTTCTAAAATTTTCGAAAGCGCAGGCAAAATGCTGATAATGCGCAGATCTGAAAAAGATTTTGGGTTGTTTATCTTCGACAAAGCTATTCCAATGGCAGTTTTCACCAATGTTGGAAAAGTACCCTTTCCAATAATGTAGTTAATAATGTGTAAAATAATGTGGTCGATAAAAGGACTACAAAGTTCCAACATTTTAGAGTTGATATTATCGATTCCCAAAGCATTCGTTTTTATGTTATGTAAGATATGATGTATGTCATCAATATTCGTGAAAGATAAACTAAATGGGTAATTAGGACTAATTACTATTATAAAAATCAATTTTTTTGTCACATTTATTTGAAACGTTCTGTAAAAAAGATGAAAATCTATTAATTTCTTCCGGATTAGATAAGTCATAAGGCAGAGAATTTTGTTTGTTAGTGCGGATATTAAAATCTCTAAGGGCCCTCCATGTTTTCGCAGAGTTATTTTGGGCAGATATGCCAATTAAGTAGTTCTTTTTTGCTTCTCTTGTAGAAGAAACAATTTGATTTCTTAGTACTTTATAATTTTCCCGATCAATATCCAACCCAGTTTTTTTATATTTTTGCCATGCTTTATTGCTACGCTTTTTTAAGTTTATGATATCTTCATTTAGCCAGGGCGTTTTGGGTTTTGTAACTCTTACTTCTCGAATTGGAGCATACCTATCGAATAAATCTGTAATTAGATTATTAAAAATATTAATTTTATTTTCTATATTATGTTCCCGAAATAGGTGGTGCCATGGTAAACTTTCCAACTCAGTTTGAAAATGCTGAATATCAAAGGTTTTAAAGCAACGATACTTAACTTTCTTAGGCGGCGGTTTTTTAAAATGAAGATTAAGCTGTACGTAGACTAGATTATGATCCGAGATGTTCTCGCAAGAGAGTGTTCCATATCGATCAATTATTTCAGTGTTGTTTATGAGTATAGGGTCAATTAAAGTACTAGATGTACTCGATATTCTGGTTGCTTCATCTAAAATCTGTGAAAATCCATATGATTCAAAAGTGTGTGAAACGGGGTTATTTAAATTTAAAAAATTGACATTGAAGTCACCCAAACACACGAAAACATCCGCCAGAGGTAGGGCATCACTCAAAATATTGTCAAAGTCCGAGATAAATGTATTTATGTTTGTTTTTGGTGGTCTATAAAATACTCCGATAAATATGGTTTTATTAGGTAGAGAAAATTTTAATCATAAATACTTCAATAACTCATTAATATGAAATTTAAAAGTCATAATTGTTGGATTTAAACATGATTTAACATAAGCCCCCACTCCTCCACCTCTGCCAATTCTATCCTTACGAAATAATTTATAATTAGGTATATTTACAAGATTGACATCAGAATTTTCTGAAAGCCAGGTTTCAGTGACCATCACAACATCGAAATCGTTAGATTGTACTAAGTTTGAAAAATCGTAGAAGCCTGTAAAAAGTGATCTCACGTTGATATGTGCAATTTTCATAGTGGTTTATGTTAATATATGCAGACAATCATGGCTGCGGTTAAAACTCCAAAAAATATATTAGCAATTTATGTTTATACAATAATAGTGATATAGATATATTTGTAGTTATATTTATAAATAATAGCAAACAAACATGAGAGAGAAAAAAGGTCGCTCAGCCAGCAAAGCACTACAAGAGCAACAGGGACGGTCCTCAAACGCGCTACCAAGAAAAAAGAATATGTTTTTTTATGTTCCAAGCACCCCCTCCAATCCTATGCCCGTGATCAAGAAGTAAATAAGTTAAAAAATACTTTTGTACCTAGTCAGTAACAAGTCCCTTAGTTATAAAAAGACGGACAACTCCGCTCCTATTTATTAACATTAAAACAGAAGGTCAAATCGCAAAAAGCACACGGAAGGGACTACAGTGTCACGTGTTATATTATACAAATATAAATCTTAAATTCCATTTCATATCGGAATATATGTATATGCTTAGAAAAATAACAAACCAGAAACAATAAACAAAGACCGAACCTGTCCGGGGAAAAAAATATACATTATTTCCATAAATTTAATTTAAATTTGGCTATCCCCATAATAGAAAAAACAGTATATAATGATTGCCTCTGTATCATTTTATCAACCTAAAGTTGAATTATAAATAATTGATTCTCCATTGCCTATAAAATAGTGTCATGCGACAATTATTGTGCAAATAATAGCTCAAAAATAGTGTCACAACATAGGGCGTTACGTAAATTAAAGTCTGAATATCGCTTCATAAAAATATACAAAGATACTATAGATACTACATAATGGTTGCATTAAAGCTAATTGGTTAATTAAATATATGATTTAAATTTACATTTATATAAACCGCCGCTCTAGTACAAAACAAAAAAAATATTTAATTCCCAAGCCAAAGACAAAGAGAATCATCAAAGAAGTGGCGAGAATCGCCCTATTATGTAATTTTGAGGTTTGAGTTATAGTTTTTATTTTTAATCAGAGAAAACATATTATTATTCACTCACTCAGTAAATTTCACTCATATCCATCCTAACCATTTTATAGGAAATTTATTAAACACAGGCATTAGTGAAGCAAAGCCACCACTTCTAGGGATTATCTGGAGTTTCACCCAAATCACCCTCACTTTTGATAAGTGTTCTATTTCCCGACACTTCCGCGTAAACCAAACCGCCATATGTCCATGTCTGCTTGTCATACTTTTCGCGTGCTTTTTTAAACAAAGCAAGATTTTTCCGAGGTGAGCAATTCCGTTACTAAAACCCCGGATCCCTTAAGTTTTTCTTGTTTTTAAAAACCATATCGCGTATCCAACGACGGCAGAACTAAACGATAACTGGCCTGGGATTATTTATAGATGGTACTTTTTTGCCCAGCCGACAGCAGAATGAGATGTCTGCTTTATTTATTTGGACGTCACTTGCTAGGTTTTCGATGTACGAATATAGGTCCAAATTTTGTTCTTTAACGCCATGGACAAGTATGCAGTGAGCGTTGCGCGTCAGTTCCATGTTTTATATCAATAATAAGAATAATCTATGGAGAAGACTAATAAACAATAAAGACAAAATTGACAAACAATCTAAATCTGGTATTTACAAAATAAATTGTGTGAACTGTGAAGCTGTATACGTAGGACAAACTGGTCGAAACTTAAATATTAGAAGTAAAGAACACAAAAAATCGATTTTACATAGTATTAAAAACTCTGGCTTAGCCAAACATTGTATAGAAAATAACCATTTTATAGATACGAATAATGTCAAACTTTTACACACCGAAACAAAAAGCAAAAGGCTGAACCTTTTGGAGTACCGAGAAATCCAAAAGTTACAAAAAACAGACGTTTTAAATACGAACGACCAACTGACCTGCTCTTTAAAACACCTGCATAATTGACAGTGCAATAAAAACAAAATACTGTCAGACGGTTTAGTAGGGCATAACAATTTATATTTTAGTATTCAACTACTCTTGATAAAGGCCTCATCAAGCCGAAACATATATAGAGAAAAATATCTTATTAAATTATTTTGAAACATCTAACAGCAGTGTACTAATTATTCCTAGTATTATTATTCAACGACGTTTCACAAGGATCCTACCGCAGAAACTATTCATGGTATATACATATCAACCTATTAAAGCTCGTAGCAACATGCTCTCCTGATTATATATTACACTGCTCGCTGTCACCCAAGCTAATTACGATATGCAGTTATAAGTATGTAATTTTGTTTTAGGTGCTCCAGTCATTAGAAGAGGGTAAATGGTTGCCGGAAGAAAGCTTTGAAGTAACTGATTTTTCTCCTGCTGTACAGGTAAAGTTATTCCTTCTAAGCAGTTCAGATAATTTTGTTTAATGTATTGTCCGGTAATATTGATTTTATTTACACTTCGAGAAGTTTCGTGTATGTTGTACGAAAATTTTCTTAACGACAACTGAGTTGTCCATAAACAGTAGCGGCTGATATGGAGCAATGACATCATCACAAACGAGCCTACAAAAATATGTTATTCTCAAAAAAATATTTGATTATTTGTTTTTATATTTTTATAACTTTAAGTTTAATCAAGCCGTATATCCAGTCTCAATAAAAAAGAGGAACTTTTACTCAGTGGTTTCACTGAAATTAGAGGTTTGCTTCAGCGCTTGCTTCGCTGAAAATGAAAAATAACATCACGTGAAATCCGCTACGAGTGAGATTTGACATTTTCTATACGAGAAAAATCGAAACACATTTTGTTGTGGGAATTTAGAACAGCGTCATTTGATAAAGTAATTTTTTTTCCTGGTTTCGTATCAGTTTACCAAATTTTATTTTTTTTTGGGATAAGTATTTCTCATCAGTTCGTAAATCCAATCCAAATAAAATTTAATCTTTTATCAAATTTTAATAAATAAATGAATTAATTTTATCATATAAACTGTATTTTTTGCCGCAAATTTCGCTTGAGATATATATTTTTCTAATGAAAACGTTTATTATCGCTTCCACAACGCAACTAACCTAAACTCTGCATATCACATTTGGAATCCACGGCCTTTCTCATTATTAAAGGAAAATCTGATAGAAACATCAGTTTTTAATTTTTATTAAATCATATATTACCTTAGTCTTGTATGTATTTACTATGTACCATAAATTGTTATATGCTGAATCCCAGTCTCTTCGTTCTAATATCCGCGAAATGTTTTGGTCAATTTCAGGTCGAAGTTTTGCCCGTAAAATCGTAAAAAAAATGGAAGGTGTGCCAGGTATAGTGGTCAAAAGATTTACCCCTTTATGGGAGACTTACCTGGGATGCCTGTGCAGCCAATAATGTCCGCTTCAGTCGTTGGCGTTGACTGTGCGGGACTTTTTTTTATCAGGTGGAGGCTGTAGATCCCTCAAGTGGTTTACTTGTGTTAAAAGGCGCGCGATCCATTTGGAATTCGTCTTAGCATTAACAACGGCAAATTTCCTTCAAGGTGTCATCCGGTTTGTAAGCAGACGTGGTAAGTCATGCAAAGTTTTCTCTGATAACAGCACGAATTTTGCCACAGCTAGTCAAAAGCTGAAGGAGATATCTGAGTTTCTTAAATCCAATTATCAGCATATCTGATTTTGTAGCGAATATGAATATTAGACAAGTTTTGAGAAGCTATTCGATTTATTTTTTCGATTTTCACACATTATTGATTCCTATCGAAGCGATACTCAACTCGCGTCCAATGTTTTCCATGATCCAAGTGATTTAACTGCACTCACTCCCACACATTTCCTCATTGCAAGAAATCCTATAACGTTGGCCGATCCTCCATCACCCGACTTGAGTGAGAATCATTTCACGATTCTCCAAAAATTATATGCACAATTCTGGGAACGTTGGAGTACCGAATACATTGCCGAACTTGAACAAAGAAGTAAATGGCGAAAGCATGAAGCCAGTGTGGAACTAAACCAGCTAGTTCTTGTAAAGGACGCTAGCTTGTCCCCTTCGTTGTGGCATTTAGGACGTGTTACAAGTTTGATACTACTTCAAGACGCTGAGCTACTCGCAGTACTACAGATGTCAGGGATTCGGCCACGGATCCACCATGTGCCGCAAACAACCGAAGTGCGTGAAATGCGCGGGTAACCACCGGGCCAGTGAATGCATCAGGCGCAGAGGCGTCAATGAAGATCAAGTCCCCCTCAAGTGCGCAAACTGTAAGGAGGAACACGCAGCGATCTTCAGAGGCAACAACCCAGAGAAATCACCAGGCCGAGCCCCAGAAGAGAAGGCGTCCAATACAGCCAGGTGATGAGAGAGCATCAAGCACCCGCCCGCCAAGCCGCCACAGCCGTGGACGCCCGCGCCTCGCACCTCCAGGAGGCGGGTAGGACCACCACCACCGAGCAGCGCCGGACAAGAGGACATCATGACGCTATTCAAAGAAATCGAGGACTTCAACAAGTTCTTCAAAATAAGAGTGCTAATCACCAAGATCAGGACGCTGAAGGCAAGACTGACAAAAGCCACTAACGAGTGGGAAGTTATGCAGGTTCTGATGTCCTATGGAGCGAAATAAGCTACTGAAGATTCTATACATGAACATCAATGGAATAAGGGGCAAAATCAGCCAGCTCAGACAACTCGTCGCCAGGACAACGCCAGATATACTGAGTGTCAATGAATCAAAAATAAAGGATCACCCACCAGGCATCATAAGATACGAGATGATATACAAGAACAGGCCAAACCAGGAACCGTATGGAGGAGTGGCACTACACGTGAAGAGAAGCATCCAATTCGAAGGGCAGGCAACATACACAACCAGCCTAGAGACAGTGGCGATAACAACAAACCACCTGAATATCGTCTCAGCATACAACAAGCCAAATCAAGCCCTAGACGAGAACGAACTAGAAGGACTACTCAACCATACGAAGACGCTGCTCATAGGATACCTAAACGCCAAGCACACCTCATGGAACAACAGCACGGATAACAGGGCAGGAACGCGACTCATGAACTGGATCGACAGGAACGACGCCAACCAACCTCATAATCCCGGACAGAAGAACAAGGATTGCGCAGTACCACGTAGCCGACGCCACACTACACATAGGAATAGCCCGGGGCGTCTTCGCCACAGCGACGACCATGAGGGAACTGCAGTCTGATCACATGCCAGTAATGTTCAAGACAATCAACGCGGAGTTAAGGATAACTCGCGACCTGGACAGCCCCGAAAAGATAGAGGAAGCCATAGAAGTCATCACCAGGATAATAAGCGTCGCCAAGGAGCACCACGTCCCCAGGAACCCGGATTTGAAGCAAGGCAAGCCGCCACATCACATCCAAGAACAGATCGCGAGAAGAAATCAACTACGCAAGACATATCAACGCACACGTGACCCGATCGGCAGGAGAGCCTACCTGGAGGAATGCGAACTAACCCGAGCCATGCTGGATTCATACAATAACGAGGCCTGGAATAACAGCCGCTAGCCGTGAAAACAACATATGGAAGCACATCAAGAATATGAAGAGCAGCAGGAGCCCATGGATCAAACTGACGAGAGACGGCGTGGAAAGCATCATCGTAGACAAGACAGAGAAGGCGGAGGCGTTCATGGAATACTTCGCCAACATCAGCAGCCTAACAGAGAATCTATGAGATGACAGGACACGAAGAAGAGTCCAAAGGACAACAAACAAGATCGAAGCGCTGCCGCCACAGGACACGGACAGGACAATCACGAGCCCCAGGGAACTAAGGAGGATCATAAGGAAAACCAGGCCATACAAAGCACCATGACCGCACTGAGTAGTCATGAAGGGGGCCAAGTTCCTGCTAAATAAATCCCTTGTGCAGCTGACATACATCATCATGTACGCGCATAGTGTAGTCTGATGGAGGACTACACTACTTCCCGAGGGCATGGAAAACAGCCAGGATCATCGTCATCCCCAAACCAGAAAAGGACAGGACACAAACCTCGTCGTACAGGCCAATTTCACTGCTACCCACCCTAGGAAAAATCTACGAAAGAGTGCTCAATAAAAGGATCAACGCGGAGCTCCAAACACTAGGAACCATCATACCTGAACAATTCGGATTCCAGCGAGGGAAATCGACAGCCATGCAACTTGCCAGGATAGTGGATCACGCAATGACAGGAAATAATACCAAGAAGACAACAACAGCGGCACTCCTGGACCTAGAGAAGGCATCCGACACAGTATGGTGAGAAGCCATGGTCACCAAGATGCACGAAGCAGGAATCGCGCCGGCAATCACGAAGACCGTCATGAGCTACCTAAAGGACAGGACAACAACAACACTGATAAACGGGACAGAATCAAGGACAAGGACAATAAGGCAGGGACTCCCCCCAAGGAAGCGTGATATCGCCGACGCTGTTCCATATCTACATCAACGACCTAACAAGGAAACAGCACAATCAGATAGCACTCTTCTTAGACGACGTAGCAGTATACACATTATCCACGCAGCAGGTGGCGGCAACATAGCGAATAGAACAACCCGTCAGGATGATAGCGGAGTACTTCAAGAAGTGGAAGCTGAAGATAAACGAGACCAAAATGCAACTCATCAACTTAAACCAAAAGCGCAGGAGAGAGAGACACACATCACGATCAACGGGACACGGATCGCGGACACGGACACCGTCAAGTACCTAGGAGTCACACTGGACAGGAAGCTGACGTTCAAGGACTGTACATGGCACCAGGAGAAGAGCAGGAATAGCAGCCAGTGCAATTTTCCCATACATCACGCCGCAGTCAAGACTGGACAAAGACATCAAGATCAGACTGTACAACACATACGTTAGGCCGATCATCATGTACGTCACGCCGGTTTGGAGCTCCGCCGCGAAGACCAACAAGGAGAAGCTACACACGCTGGAACGCAAGCTGCTACGCATAATCATGAACTACAGATGGGAGAATATCAAGACTACAAGGACACTGTACAGAGAATCCGGGACAAGACCGCTAGAACAGAGACTGCAGTAGCAAGCGACGAAATTCTTCAGGTACACGACGAGGACACAGGAAATAACCAGGAACATAGGAATGATGGCCATAGAGGAAATGCCATTCAGCAAAATTCACAAAATAATCCACGAGGTGATGCTATGAAAAATCCAGAACAAGGACTAGGACACCAGGTCGCATCCCCCCCACCTGGAAGGACTGCATGAAGCCGAAGAACACAAAAAGTGCAGTGTTAGAATAATCATTTAGTATTAAAATATCATGTCATTTAATTAGTTATCTTAGGTTTAGGTGGACGCTTGTTAGGTACCACCTTAGTCGGTAGTTTATAGGTATTTATTTGTAAATATGCATATATTGTTAAGTTTGTATTAGTTTTAGGTCAAATATCAAGTAACATAAGGCAATTCTTTATAAATAAATAAATAAATAAATAAAAAAGCTGTTCAATGTATTTACTGGTGTACCCTAAATTGTTATGTGCTGGACCCCAGTCTCTTCGTTCTAATATCCGCGAAATGTTTTGCCCAATTTCAGGTCGGTCTTGCCCGTAAAATCGTAAAAAAGGGAATGTGTGCCAGGTATAATAGTGGTCAAAAGATTTACCCCATTATGGGAGACTTACCTGCGATGCGTGTGCAGACAAAAATATCATTTTCAGTCGTTGGCGTTGACTGTGCGGGACTTTTTATCAGGTAGAGGCTGTAGATCCCTCAAGTGGGTAGTTCTTTTTATTTGTTTTAAAAGGCGCACGATACATTTGGAACTCGTCTTAGCATTAACAACGGCAAATTTCCTTCAAGCTTTCATCCGGTTTGTAAGCAGACGTGGTAGGCCATGCAAACTTTTCTCTGATAACAGCACGGATTTTGTCACAGCTAATAAAAAGCTGAACGAAATATCTGAGTTTCTTAAAACCAATTATCAGCATATCTGATTTTGCAGCGAATATGAATGTTAAAGGGCATTTCCCTCTCAATTCCCTTCATTTTGGAGGAATCTGGGAAGCGGGTGCTAAAAATGTGATATCATATTAGACGAGTTTTAAGAAGCAAATCAAACATTACTGATTCCTACCGAAGCGATACTCAACTCGCGTCCAATGTTTCCCATGAGTTACGATCCAAGTGATTTAACTGTACTCAATTCCACTACACTTCCTCATTGCAAGAAATCCTACCACGTTGGCCAACTCTCCAACACCCGACTTGAGTGAGAATCATTTGACGATTCTCCAAAAATTATATGCACAATTCTGGGAACGTTGGAGTACCGAATACATTGCCGAACTTGAACAAAGAAGTAAATGGCGGAAGCATGAAGCCAGTGTGGAACTAAACCAGCTAGTTCTTGTAAAGTACGACAGCTTGTCCTCTTCTTTGTGGCATTTAGGACGTGTTACAAGTTTGATACCAGGAAAGGATGGGGTTATGTGTCCTATACCGGTCACAAATAGTTTTTTGAGACGTTTCAGATTTATAAAAATGCAGGATAAAATGAAAAATGTGCCTAAAATACGGATGTTACACGCACACTATTACATGTAATCTTAAGAGAAAAGATTAAACTTATAAATAAAATACATTTTAAATTAAACATACATGGTGATAAATAACTCGTGTACAAATTTGGTGACTTTTAAAGTCGCTTAACTTTCCTATTTTAAATAGCACACCCTGTATGTAATATCATAATTTGGTCCAGTACTTTAATATCTTTTAATAATATGTATTAGAATTTCCTATAACTATTTGTAATGTCCTGGAGAGACGATTTGCGACCAACATAGAAGACAGCTCTATTAGGCACAAGTAAAGTCTCGACATCAAAAGCCTGGTGAAAACCTGCAAGAGTTTCAGGCTGACGTTAGACGTCTCATTCAAGTGGCCTACCCGGGAGCAACGGAAGAATTTCAAGAGGAACTTGCTGCCCAATATTTGGTGGATGGTAGCAGAGATCCAGAAACTCAGAAAATGCTACGTCTATCCAAATTTGATAACAGCCGTGAAGTTTTGGGTAGAGCCCTAGAAATCGAGGCGGCCTGTAACATCTCTAAGCCAGCAATCAGGCGCGTATCCATTAAGGAAGAAAAGCTGACGAACAATTGTGAACTAACTGAGATGGACGGTATTTTGAAGAAATTAACAGAAGTTCTTCAGGTCACGGGGAGATTCCGGGAGCCACTAGAAGTTAGGCCATATGACCGTAATGCTATAAATCAGTGCTATAGATGTGGCAAGACTGGACATTTCAAAAGGGACTGTCGAGTACAGATATTCCGGAAACCACTAGAAATTAGACCATGTAACCGAAATGCTATAAATCAGTGCTAGATGTGGCAGGACTGGACATTTCAAGAGAGACTGTCGCGTACAACTACGGTCTACATCTCCATCCAGAGACGCTAGCAGTTCAAGGCCAAGTCAGGATGGGTTAAACCAATATAACTTTAAGGCTAAGCACAGGGAAGAAAGATGGCATAATAATACAGATGCTTTATCCAGGTCATGCGAGGATAATTATAAACATTGCCAAAGAATAGACCAACGAGAAAGAATCACTCCCATTAGGCAAACCAAGTTTAAAGTTGATCAGCAGTGGACCACAGAGCAACTAAAGAAAGATCAGCTTGAGGATAGTTAAATAGCACTACTGCTAAAAGCTAAAGAAGAACGTCAACCAAGACCAACCTGGAGAGATATTTCACCTAAGGGATCGGAAGTCCTGGAAGAAGTGCATAATGGAAAGTTTGGTGCTCATCTCAGAGTTAGCAGAACGATTGACAAAATCCGCGATAGATTTTACTGGGACAACTACTGCCAGGATGTGAAATCATGGTGCCGCCAGTGTTCAACCTGTGCCTCAAGTCAGGGACCCCAGACAAGATCTAGTGGGAAGATGGAACAGAATGATGTGGGACTACCGTTTGAACGTCTCGCCAATGACCGAATGAAGGCTCGATATGATCTCCAACCTACCTCTATGGGATTTCAGATGAACGCTAAAGTCTGGTTATATAATCAGCAAAGGAAGAAAGGAAGATCTCCCAAGCTAACGCCAGTATGGGAAGGGCCCTATACAGTCATCGAAAGAATTAATGACGTAGTGTATAGAATTAAACGTAGCCCCAGAAGCCAACTGAAAGTTGTCCACCTCGACAGGCTGAAAGCATATCACGGACATGAAGTAGCTGATCGGGACGATCAGATTTAAGAAGGAGGCAATGTCACGGCTAGCAACCATCCGAATGTTTTTGTGCTATCCTATAGAACTGGCCTTGCCGCGTCTATGTATGAGTCATCGCCGGCCGCGGAGATTCAGGAACGCTGGAATTATCTCGATGTCCTGGTCGAGAATCATATAGAGTGGCCTCGCTTCTTCCCGAGTATTCGTGATAGACTTGAGATTGTTTATAAGTAGCAGACCTAAAGCGCGTTGTTAGTTAATCATTGAGTGTTGAATTGTAAAGAGCTATTAGTTGTAAAGTTATAAGAGTATTTTAGTGTGTTCAATTGTATACAGTGGTAGAGAATAAAGCAACTATTAGTTTGAAATAGTAAAAGTTGTAATTTCGTTCAGAACCCACAGGAAAAATGTAACAATATCAAGGTATACAAAATACAAAATGTAGGCTTGGTGGCCAAGTTTTTTTCTGAGTCACATATAAAACAAAACACTAACAATTTTCTGACATAATATAAGCCTACTTTATAGTTTTATAAATGGAACACCCTGTATATTACTATATTTTTGGACTCTAGAAAAATCTAAACACATTTCTTGTATAATATATACCTATCTTTAGCTGTTTACCAAATATTGACAGTTGGAAGTCGGGTATTTTGACACTTTGACAGGCTCTAAAATCTAAACCACACGAGATCAAAGAACACGGTTTGCATATTCCTATCTTAAGTGTTCATCAACTATCGAATGACAGTAACTTCGAATTTAACCGGCGGATAAAATTAACCGGAACTTTTAAACCTCCGGTTAAATTCAAAGTTACTGTCATGCAATAGCTTATGAAAACCCAAGATAGGAATGTGGCAACCGTTTTCTTTGATCTCGTGTGGTTTAGATTTAAAAGCCTGTCAAAGTGTCAAAATACCCGACTTCCAACTGTCAATATTTGGTAAACAGCAAAAGATAGGTGTAGGATATTATACACGAAATGTGTTTATATTTCTCTAGAAAGTCCAAAAATGTAATAATATACAGGTTGTTCCATTTAAAAAAATATAATGTAGGCTTATATGTCTGAAAATTGTTAGTGTTTTGTTTTGTATGTAACTTAGAAAAAACTTGGCCACCACCCTACATTTTGTTTTTTTGTTTACCTTGATATCTTTAAAAATAAAAAAGTTACAGCGAATCAAAATGATATCAAAATAAATTGAACGCACGCCCGCATATATCCTTATATATTTTTTTCTAAGCATATGTTAAGAATTTAACACTGTCTACTAGCGTTACAATGATGCTTTAGGGCACTAGTGTTAAAAGTAAAATGTCAAAAACGTCAAAAACATTTCTATTTTATTTATTTACACTTCTATTAATAGTACAACTTGAAAAATTAATTCCTTCCTCAGTTCGGCTGTTCTTCGTGGTTGAGGAGGATTGAACAGAAACAACAGCATGTCCAGTTGATGTTGAAGCATCATCGGATGATGTCGTTTGTGCTGTAAGCAATTTTCGAGCAATAGAATTTTTATTTTCTAAGGAATCCACAATTTACCCTTCCGCAACGGTTGAGGTTTTCCATCCCCCATGCCGCTTAATTGTCGTCAAATTTGCTCCAGCATCGGCAAGTATAGAGTGTTGAATTTGGAATTTGCCGAAATCTTGCTATAGCAGCAGGAAATTTTCCGATCGGATTTCTGGTACAGGTAATGTTACATAATTTAGGAAGAGCCGCCGATGTCCGACATCTGCTGGACGAAGATCAGTATATTTTCGATAAAAATCCAAATAAAATTTTTCAACGATAGTGAATTTTCGTGATATGTACCTTGGTTTTGGTATCTGATATTTTAATAACTAATGAAGTCTCCATATCTTCCATACTGTCAAGAGTCAACTGACAAAGCTCCTCCCTGCGGCAGGCACCAAATATTCCTACAATTGTAGCTACTTTCATCAGAAGGTACTCATCGTCCGGTGCGCACTTCAGAAACTGTTCAATTTGGTCTGTAGAAAAAATTTTTGATTTTTTGGGTTGGTAACCCTCATAAGCGTCTGGGTGCACCGGAATGGATTTCATTATTCATTGCCATATTGCGACACCACGCATGGGCATGCGTAATGAGTATAATGCTTTTGGTACGCAAGGTTTTTAATTGTTGGTCAATTGCTTCCAGAGCTTGGGGGTCTAATACTTAGTTGGCTGTGCTTGTGAATCTTGTGATATGACGGCGCGAGTTCGATTTCCGTCAGTTCCGACAGATGTTTTTATTTTTTTAAGGTTATGTTTATTCCTTTTTTAAATTTGAGTTAATTTGGGTTAGAATTGCTTTAGTGTTGGATAGTTTTGTTTGATTGTGCCCCGGAGTGAGCGAAGCGAGCGAAGGGCCATGCGTGAAATGAAATAATAGTCAACGTTTCATAATCATATGATATAAATGCGTGAAGTGCCGCAATGTCAATGAATAATGAAATTCATTCTGGTGTACCCAGACTCTTGTGTAACCCTCTCCTTGACGCTTCAAGTAGGCAATCAGTTTAAAATGTTTGCTGATATTGAATAACGGGGCCAAAGAGATGATGACTTCCATACCTTTGCCTTTTCCTCAAAATAGGCTAGGAATATGTTTTCGGAATACTTTCCAGGAACGCCTTTGTTTTTACACCATTTTATAAATTTATTATGTGCAGTCTCATATTGAATTCTTGATTTTCTTTCCTCTATGTCTTTAAGTGGATCGATTTCTTGTATTTCTTGCATTTTTAGCAGATCACAACAGCCAGCGCTAGCGTTTTAATAAAACTGACAGGACCTTTCAAATCAGCCAACAATGATGGTTGCTAGTTTTTATTGACAAATGTGAACTTCGATAATTTAAGATAAATATACTATTAGAAACTTCCTGGATGTAAGAGATTCTAAACATTTAATATTTAATTATTGTATGCTTTTTATTGCCATGTGTAGAAAA